>SCLG01001731.1:0-11249 GCA_004367875.1 Oikopleura albicans
TATCAGGCCCCCTACGGAGTTATCAGGCGGTTTTTTGGTCGCGAAACCCGCCTGATAACTCCGCACCCGGTGTATTGATTTTTTTTTAATTTTGAAGCTTTTTTTGCCTAAATTGAGCTGATATTTTTCGATAAGTCGTTTGGCATTCAGGTCATTGAGCTACTAATTTATAGGATATATAGTGGAACAAATACTCAAATTCGGCAAGATTACGTTTTTGACTCTTTTTTATAAAGTGGTGTTCGGGGGTGGTTCTTTTGCTCTACCCCAAGCGAAACTTTTTTTGTTTTTTAAGAACCCATGTGCTTTGCCCCCAAAAATGTTTGCTTAGGGTAGAGCAAAACGACTACACTCGCAACTCCTGCACATTTTGAGATGTACTTTTAACATTTGGAGTTGTTCGGACCATTTTGGATAATATTTTTTTTATTATTAATCTTCAGTTATTAATTATATTTTACATTACAAATAAAACATAAGTTCAATGTTATCAAAGGTTTTTCAAATTAAGGACCACGTCTAGCTATTTCCAGTTATCTGCGCTCGGCAGGACCGTGAACTGGGCAGCCGAGGCGAGCACAGCTCATCCAAATTGAAGACGACCAGACTCTTGTCACCAGAGGCTAGTCGAGCATAGCTCATTTTTATGTTTGCGCTAGAGAGCACAGTCGAACGCAGTTCGATTTTTTTTTTTCGAGCCCGAGAAGACATCGAGCACAGATTTCTTACTTATGCCGACCCCTGGATGGGGTGTAATAACGCTTGAAACGTAAGAGAGAGGCTATTAACTAAAGCCTCAACGATGGAGAATATTTTTAAATCAAATGATAAATTTATTAAATGAAACATAAAATAAATTTGGAATACAGTCGTAAAGTTTTCATGTTAGCTACCAAATAATATACAGAGGGTACTCCAATTCCGGGCCACCCAATTCCGGGTCGCCTTCTCATTTTCCGGGTCGAAAGTGGACTTTGAGTGAAAATCGCAAACCGACCCGGAATTGGAGTACCCTCTGTACATACAGTTAAATGATTCAACTTATGAGTTATGGCTCTGGATTTCAACGAACATGTTCTAAAAAATTCAAACTAAATCCAAATTTATTTTCGAAATACGTTTATACAAGGTTCAATTGAAAAAAAAAATTACCAAATTGTATACGCCAAACTCGACAATTTTACACGAGTTTATCCTGAATTCCGCCCCCCACGCAAACCTAGGCCGTGCAGTTTGGACACTTTTGTGCACGATCTTTTTTCAATCGTTAACTACCGAGGGTCACAAGTGGCATATAATCCGTAGGGGTCACTTAGTCCAAATTTGGACTTGACGCCTTCGTGACTATGTTATGACGAAAAATATCAATTTCGTTTTATATTTTATATTTTTTCTTACACAATTTAACTAGACCCGTGTTTCAGCGATTTTCGATTAAACCGAATTTACTATCATTTTTAGACTATTTAGGGCGTTAAGTCCAAAATTGGACTTAACGACCCAGGGGAGTTAATGATGCCTTATCTACGACGTAGAAAATTCGATTGACGGTGTTTTTTTGCGTAGGTTTCAAACAGCTCTAGGGGGCCCTGGTGGCCCAAATCAATTTCTGAATAATCATATCGACGTAGTTTGACGAGCTTTACAACTTGGCTTTACCAGTTATTTTGAATTATTGCGAATTATTGTGAATTTTTTAAGTGCGTGTTTATTTACACGCATTTTCCCCCTACGGGTTCCCAAAAAACTCATTCCCCCTGAGAGTTAACACCGCATTTGATGTCTGTCGAACAAAGGTCCCACCATGGTGCACCAATACATTCAAGGGTTAACGAAATTTCAAATATTTTCCCTTTTTTTTATCCGGGAAAAATTCATCAAGTTTTTAAAAGAAGCAATTTTTTTCAAATAATCGATTTGTTCGAGGAAATATTTTGAGATATAAAAAAACGTGCCGAAGAACTATGAGATGAATCATACTCGATATTTACATCTGACTTTTTATTGCAAATGATTCGAACGATGTTTAAATTGCGGTTTATATACCGGGCGATACAGTTTCGTGGTATTCAATACCATAAATAACCATTCGTAAACGATCAAAAAGAGCTTTTACTTAGAGACATATCAGGCACAATATGATAAAATCCGCGAACGTCGGAAAATGTATACCTAGTCCCTTAGATGAACAAATATTTTTTCGGATAATAAATTTTGGATAAAATTTTTTCGGATTTCGGTCCTTAATTAAACGCCAGAGCTCCGCATGACTGGCTCATTTTTTGGCTAGGCTCGGGTCGGCTTTTGAAACCCCAAATGTTTTTTTAGCTTGGCTCGGCTCGGCTGGCACTAAGTCAAATTTTTTTGGCTCGACTTGTCTCGGCTCGCCCAAGCGCAAACATTTTTTGGCTAGGCTCGCTCTAGTCGCTGATCGTAGACTTCTATGTATAGGAAAATTTTTTGACAAAAATCTGTTAAAACAATCTTTATTTTTTTTTTTCATTCGACCCCAAAATCGTCCTCCGTTTAATCCCTTTTTGGGCTTGTTTGGCACGTAAAAAAATTCTAGAACTTGCTACAGACATTTCCGGATTTTGATTTTACCACAATTTCTTAACTTGACGAGTTATACAATTTGGCCAAAAAAGACTTTTGTCAAAAAAAATTCTTTAGGTCGGTTCGGCTCCAGCCAATTGTGCCTGCTTGCGCTCATATTTTACACCCCATATCTTAACAAAAATCCAATACCTTGCCAAATCTAAATTCACGTAACTTAACATTTTTTAGAAAATTTTCCAGCATTTACGTCGACCCAATACCTTTTTTCAAATGTTTCGTTGAGTTACGTAGGTACGTGGTGTATTTTACAATATTGAACGGTAAAAACTTATTTTATGTAAACAGGCCAGTCGCGATTTTATCGCTAAAAGGGCGCATGGAGCCGTTAACTGGCGGGTTTTTGAACTTTTTAGGCTACCTGTTAACGGCGCACCCTGTGTATTAATATTACAACTACTGTACTTAAAACTGTATTTTAATTATACACAGAGGTGGTCGAACAGTCGATGCTCCCCTATCTTGACAGATCGCCCATATCACGCTAAAATCCCATATCTTGACAAATTTTATGCTCTATGAGTCATAGTCTATGAGTCATATTTTATATGAGTCAAATTTTATGCTCTATGAGTCATATGAGTCTATGAGTTATCAATGTGGAGGCTGAAATCCCGGTTATCATTTAAATTCACTTCTGAGACTTTATGGTTTTGTATCACAACAGGTTGATGTCTCGAAAAAGTAACATTTTTTATCGTAACATTCTGAGTGGTGACAAGGCTGTCGTAAATCACCTCAAATCAGGATCGAAACATGCGATCTGAACTTGGGCCAGTTTTCGTTCAATGTATTCTTTATTTGATAAATAAAATCAAAAGTTTGCACAAGCTTTTTTTCTCTTTGTTTTTCAGAGAATTTCGTCAATATAAAGCGCGTCGTAATTGAAGAAGTTACATTTGTGGTGAACATTTGTGAAACATAATGGAGTATGAAAACGAGAACCAACGAAGAATTCTAGGTAATGATTAATGATAACGGCGTAGTGCGTAGGCGAGTACACCATACATTTGTTTACAAACGGGAAAAAAATTGAAACTTGGATTTTAACTTTTTAATTTGTAAACTTTTTATTGACAAAGTACCTCGAGTATGTCGTTTGTTTGACAAAAAAATATCAAAAAGTGAAAGATAAAGGCGCTGTGCATTGGCGGATGTGTCTGAATTGGTATGGGGACTTCTATGTAATTTATAGACAATAAATCATAGAATTCATTCTAGAATATAACTCCCGGAACTCTTGAATACGGGATGTTTTGCCCAATTAGCAAACGAGCATTACTACGATGACCAAGCTTGGTCAAGACGGAGGCCAATCAAGAGATCGCGCTTAGATGTGACTCACTCCCTTTGGCCAATCAGCGTGTGTGTGTGTGTGTCCAATTTTTTGAACAAGTGAGAATAAGACGTGCTCAATGGGGAAAATCATGCATTATGCATTTTTTAAATTAAAAAATCCTTAATTAAAGAGGTTCGATTGTTAGATCCAATTTCCATAAACACTTCTTATTTCCGGTATGGGCTAAAATTAAGTGCTGAAAACTGAATAACATAGAAAATAGTTCAGCAGAGAATTTTTGTTTTCAATGTTTTTTTTTAAATCTGGTCTTTTTTGGTATTTCCAAAAAAGGTATTTTTGAGTCATATTTGCCAAAGTTACAAAAAAGTTAGAAAATTGGTCTTTATATCATCTTAAAATACGCCGACACGGTACTAAAACTTTAAGACAGACAATTTGTTCCAAAATCGTTAATAACTCACGCAAATTATCATCAGATTGTCGTTTAACTCTGAGGAGGAAGGAGTTTTTGGGGACCCGTAGGGGGAAAATGTGTGTATATAAACACGCACTTAAAAATTTCACAATAATTCGCAATAATTCAAAAAAAACTGACAAAGCCAAATTGTAAAGCTTGTCAAACCACGTCGATCTGACTATTCAGAAATTCATTTGGGCCACCAGGGTCCCCTAGAGAGCTGTTTGAAATCTCCAACAATGTAATTTTTTCGAAAAGTTTAGGGGGGCAGCGATACTCGTTTTGACCTACGGGGCCTCCATATGCCTCAAATAGACGAAAAAACAAGTCGTGTTTTTATATACACGCACTTCCCACTAGGAGTTAAATACCTAAGTAAACTCATTTAGTTTGTTTTTTGGACTACGAGCTAGAACTAGACAGGACAATTCTGAGTTATTTACTTAATTTTTAAGTTTTTTTATGAAATTAGTTGACCTTTATTTAATAATAAAATTTATGTTATAATCACGTGAAAATCACTTTAGTCTTGCTTTTTAGTTTTTTAATAAATAATTTGACCTTGAGGTAGCCATAGCATTCGAGATTCATTTCGTGTTTTTGGTAGACCCTTATTTGGCCACACCTGTACGATTTTCTTTCGCTCTTTAGGAACGGAAACCTTATTACGTTATG
This sequence comes from Oikopleura albicans, assembly GCA_004367875.1. NCBI lineage: Eukaryota > Metazoa > Chordata > Appendicularia > Copelata > Oikopleuridae > Oikopleura > Oikopleura albicans. The sequence goes on from SCLG01001731.1 coordinate 5,049, forward strand.
ATTATGGACTAAATACGTGTATTTTGACGTCATAAATTTCCGGAACCATAACTATAGCGAAACTATTTTGACGTTTTTTTCTATAATATTTACGTTAGAATTCACAAACGGCGTTGAATTCATCTACGATAATGATAACAGCCAAATAGAAACGTTACGATCTAAATACTACCGTAAGTATCGCCTACCAGCGCCCATTTACCTTAGAATTAGGACTAAGCGTTCACAAAAATAACCAGGAGTAACAACATAAAAACTAAACCATTTAACTAAATAAGTTAACAGTAAGTAAGAGAAAAAAAATATTCCATAACCACCTAATACAAAAAAATTTATTAACTCCCAGGGGGAAGTGCGTGTAAATAAACACGCAACTTGCTTTTTTCGTCGATTTAAGGCATATGGAGGCCCCGTAGGGCAAAACGGGTATTGGTGACCCCCCTTCAACTTTTCGAGAAAATTCGATTGCCGATGTTATTTTTTGCGTAGGCTGAAGATTTCAAACAGCTGTCTAGGGGGCCCTGGTATCCCAAATCAATTTTTTTTTGAATTATTGCAAATTATTGTGAATTTTTTAAGTGCGTGTTTATTTACACGCATTTTTCCCCTACGGGTTCCCAAAAACTCCTTCCCCCTGAGAGTTAAATTAAGGCACTTCAAGCGTGACCAAGAGAATGTCCCATTTTAAGGCCTTTAATCAAATTTATCATGAGACAGGGTGAACTTGAGCCAAAACTAGATTTACTCACTACAATCCACTTTTTAATTTTACCTCGAATGGTTTAATCATTTTTTGACACAAATTTGTGGTTTAAATTGGTTACTTTTGTTTTCAAAGTCGATTTACCCATTATTTTTATCGAAATTTCTAAATATTTTCAATCCCTAAAAACACTTTCAAAATGATATAACGACATGTGTGCTGTTGCTAATTTCGTACGAGTAAAAATTCGAAAAATAACGAAACGAATGTAAACAATGACTAAATTTTCAGATAGATTTAGATTTTTTTTGGGTGGACGATTGTACACCACTTGCCAAGTTTCGGAGTTTTTATTTCATATTTCAACATGATCACCTACGCACTGCTTAGTTATATTTCACTTTTTATTTTGGGTTCGAATTTTTAATCACTGGAGCTCTATACAAATCTTTGTTTTGTGAGATAAATTTTTTGAAATCATGTCTTTTATCAGGTTTTTTAAATGACAACTTTAAAAACATGACTCATTGTGTGAACTTACTTTTTCACCGCACTTAACTTTTAGGGGGAAGGAGTTTTTGGGAACCCGTAGGGGGAAAATGCGTGTAAATAAACACGCACTTAAAACATTTACACTAATTCGAAATAATTCAAAAAAAAAACTGGTAAAGCCAAGTTGTAGAGCTCGTCAAACTACGTCGATCTGACTATTCAGAAATTGATTTGGGCCACCAGAGCCCCTAGAGAGCTGTTTGAAATCTCCAACCTACGCAAAAACACCGTCAATCGAATTTTCTCGAAAAGTTGAGGGGGGGTCACTAAATTAGTATTTTACCCGTATTATACCCGTGTATTATACCCGTTTTGCCCTACGGGGCCTCCATATGCCTTAAATCGACGAAAAACCCACTTGCGTGTCTATTTACACGCATTTCCCCTTTGGAGTTATCTAACATTTTTTTTACGGAAAAGATAGTGCATTTATCATAACCTTTTAGGTATTGGAAATCCCGTACTAGAAATCTGCACTCTAGTTGCGCCGGGATATTTGTCAAAATGGGACTTGAAGGAATCGGATTGGATAAATGGGGATGAGTCACACCTTCAAATTTTCACGGTTTGTCCAAAAAACGTAATCGCCGCAAAATCCAAAAACCTCAAATCTTTAGTTTGGTTTTTTAACCGTCCAAAAATGTGTCACTTGTGTAATGTTCATGCGAGATTTCGGCCCCTAGAGAGCTGTCTGAAATCTCCAACCTACGCAAAAAACACCGTCAATCGAATTTTCTCTAAAAGTTGAGGGGGCTCAACAATACCCGTTTTGCCCTACGGGGCCTCCATATGACTTAAATCAACGAAAAACACAAGTTGCGTGTCTATATACACGCACTTCCCCTGGGAGTTAAGCAAAACGTTTATTACCTAAAACTTTTTTTGGAAAAAATTTATAAACTTTACGTCTTTTCTATGCAATGTACCAAAAAAGTTTTTCGGTTAATTTCGTTTTTTTTTTCCGAAATTTGTACGTTTTTTTTTTGCTAAAAAACGATATCTTCAATATTGGCTTACAGACTGTATTCGTCTCATTAGATTTTAAAAAAGTGTTCAAGGTCAGTATGATGGGGACATTGTTTATGAAGCTGGCATCTTTCTTTATTTCAATTTAGAAAAAAAAATTTATCAGAAAGGATCGTTTTTCTTTGAGTCACCTCGAATAATTGTGCGGTTTTAAATACGAAAATAATTAGGGTGTCAATCAGACCGCAATGCACCGTGTGAAGAAAAGTTGAGTAAATATAAGTCTAATGAAAAACTGTTTTTATACAGGGGTTAGTACAATTCTGGGTCGCTTTGCGATTTTCACTCAAAGTCCCGTAAAATGCGTAAAATGCGTGTGTGTGTGTATGTCCCATTTTTTGAACTAGTGAGAATGCGACGTGCTCAAGTTGATATTATATAGAAAATCATACACCGTGCTTCTTTAACTGTCATGGTCCGTTCTGCCCACATGTGGGCTGATTTCATTTCATCATTGCACTAAAACTAGTAAATAAATTTTTAAATTTTTAACGGGTTATGAAGCCCCTGACTGTTGGTTTAAAAATTTATAAATATACTTTATTAATATATTGTAGCTAAATGTATTTTTTAAGGTTTTTAACTCGTGCAGCAAACAACGATTATATGGGGAAATTGGCCAATCCAAATGAACAATCCGTTTTTAACGGATTTTTTGTTGTTTGTTTTGTGAAGANATTCCTATTTATTCAACTCACATTCCTTAAAATTACACGAATTACGTCTATAGCGTTTTTTACCGAAAAAATATTAAGTAAAAGAACTTACTCTTCAGGAGTAACTTATTTAACTCGCAGGGGAAAGTGTGTGCATAAATGCACACGACTTGGTTTTTCGTTTTAGATTTAAGGCATAAGGAGGCTCCGTAGGGCAGAATTGGTATTGCTGACCCCCCTCAACTTTTCGAGAAAATTCCATTGGCGGTATTTTTTTGCGTAGGTTGGATATTTCAAACAGCTCTCTAGGGGGCCCTGGTGGTTCAAATCAATTTTTAAGTTTGTTCATACGTGCATAAATAAATGACTAGAATTATAACCATTGAAGTAATAGTAATCTTATTATTTAAAAGATGCATTAATGTGTCTTTGAGGTTTTAGGCGGTTTTTATTGGCCCCAAGCAGCGCTGAGGGGTGTATTCACGTTGGACCAATCGCATTGCTTGATGTTTGATACCGAACATGAACTTTTTTTTATCTTGAGGCGATAGATCATTTGAATATTTCATTACTATTACTACACTGTTTATATTCCAGTCATTAATTTTTAACCTACACGAACGGCAATTTTAACCCGTCAAGGCCTTATTTGAAGACACAAGTAAAAGACACTCTGACAAATCAATCGAACAAAGTTTATACAATCTAGAAACGCTCGGCCGATTTTCATGACATTCAACCGGTAGAAACCCTATAACGGAGCCTCTTGTTAAAACTAATATCGATATAAAAGTTTAACTGAATTCAAATCATAAAGTTTAGTTTCAAAATTTCGAAATAAATAATCCGTATTGCATAATAAATACTCACCTCACTCCTGCGTAACGTAGGCTACATCTTCTCATACTGAATGTTGACCGAAAATTCGACGGTCAAGTTGTCGAACATCAAGATAAAGTTTCAAGGGAAATTCGTTCAGTTTCCGTTTTTAGATGAACATGGGAAACCGTGTTTGACGGACGCAGAATATGTTTTGAGTTCTTCAGCTCGTCTAGGGCGTTTAGAACTTGTAGGTCGTTTTTTAATTCTGTAACTCTTACTGAACATAAAAGTAGCAGTTTGATTATATTTCTACGTTTGCGAGAAAATATTTTTTTAACTTGATTTTTAGAATGTGTTTGAGTTATACTGTATATTGTAACCTATAACTTTAACTCTCAGGGGGAAGGACTTTTTGATAACCCGTAGAGAAAAATTGTGTGCACGTGTGCAATGCTATGCACACACTCAAGTATTCACAATAATTCGCAATAATTCTGGTAAAACTGGTAAATCCAACTTGTAGAGCTCGTCAAACTACGTCGATTTGACTATTAGGAAATTGATTTGGGCCACCAGGCCCCCTAGAACTGTTTGAAATGTCCAACCTACGCAAAAAATACCGCCAATGGAATTTTCTCGATAAGTTGAGGGGGTCAGCAAAACCTTTTCTACCCTATATGCACATATATACCCATATATGCACACACTTGCCCCTGCGGGTTAACCAAACCATTTTTGGTAAGGTAAGCCAGTGGAACGATTTTTATAGAACTTATTGAAGCTAGGCCAAAAGTAATTATGCATTATAAGGTAAGCTAAGTTAACGAGTTTGAATACGACTTAAAGCTTAACTTTTTTAGGTTTATGCGGCCGAAAATGGTGCCTTAAATAACGTGTTACTTTAGAATTGTTCGAACAGTTAATTAAGATAATCTATTCAACTGATATCAAACTGAAGAAAAATTAGCTTTTTTGGATAATTCCCGTTTCAACAAATATAACAATTTGGATGTATTTCTCAACCCGGCACACCCTAATACTTAGTATACACGACATTGTGCAAGATATAGTTTATTTAAATCGTGCTTTAATACCGTTATTAAATTCGTTACCAATGATTAACCCCACTTTGATTTCATTTCTTGGGATTAAAAAATGTTCACACTTTAACCACTAAACACTCGAAAAAACGTCACGAAATTCACTACACTCCCTGAGGGTTTATGTGACCATTTCACGACCTGAAAAGTGGTCACATAAACCTAAATTGGTCACATAAACCCTCATCTGTGGGCGGGATTCGCTGGAAAACTTTTCCTCAAAAACTGGTCAGGAAGTGTATATGAGAAATCACTATATGGAGGATCAATTGGGTTAATAATTTTCACATTTGGCCAGTCGCACAAAGGAGACATATTGGTCACGTTTGGCGTGGATGAAAAAACGACGGGCCAATAGAGGCTTCGCATGAAATTAATTTACTAACCCCGCGCCAACGGGGTTATTACATTATTTTCGTACAAAGAGTAGATTTTTGTTAATTAATATGTGAAACAAAGTTTGATCTACAGGAATTTGAAAAAAAATGTTCACCTTTAGCTGCTAAAGAGCCTTTCTGCACAGTGCAGAGTCTCTGAATTACTCTCTAGCGCCAAATCACGTCTTGTGCTCAGTTCCATATTATGCTTTGAACAAAAATAACTGAAATCTCCCATCTGAAAAAAAGGCCAGAAATTAATCTGAGACGCTAAATATTGAGGGAAATGCTAAATATAGTCCCTGATGCCATGAGTGCCGCTGCCTTGAGTGCCGCTGCCTTGAGTTCCGCTGATGCCTTGAGTGCCGCTTTTTTGGGGATTTTTTTTTATTTTAATGCTATTTTTGAAAATATTCGTTGGCTTATCGAATTTGAGTAGGGAAAAATAAAGAAAAAAATGGTTATTTGGATGGAAAATGTCACACTGCCTTGAGTGCCGGGACACTGCCTTGAGTGGCGCTGTTTTTGAAAATCAATAGCGGCACTCAAGGCATCAGGAACTGTATGCCGTTTTTCGAAAGAAAGCCTTCGAATAATCTATAATTGATGGCACCAGTATTTTCAAGCAAATTGCTTTATCAGCAGTTCCACTTCTATATGATTCAGCACCGCGAATTTTGGAAAAGGTTAAATTGAACGAAAATGTGTGATTCTTTCCGGTGAAATGTTAATAGTTATGCCACGGTCACGGTTGATGCGATTCAACCAGAATAATGACACCATTTTTCATCAGCAGAAATGTGTCAAAATTGAACCTACATGTCAATAACATTGAACTAATGAGAAATATTGAGGAAAAATCTACCAACTTGGATTGGCGTTAGAATGAACTCGAATAACCACTACTACCCAGTGTGTCAGATGAAATCCTGCCGTTTTGTTTTTCATATTTTCTAGATGCGTAT
>SCLG01001741.1:0-11518 GCA_004367875.1 Oikopleura albicans
CGTACCCACATGTGGGTACGGTGGCGCGGGACAGTTAACATACACTAAAATACGTTATACAAAAGCGGCCTTCATGGGGTAATCACTTTTAAGACAAAAAAGAGGCCGTTATGGGATAAATGGCTGTTATAGAAGCGCCTCTTATGGAAATAAGGACTGAATTTGATCTGTTTAAAAACCTCTCAAAAACTTCAATTAACTGCCATTTAACCCGTGTACCATTTATCTCAGCGGAGAACACGGGTTAAGGTGCAAAGGATATCAAAAAGCTTTTTACTTAATGTACACACATTAATAAGTTAACATTAAGTTGCGCATACTTGTTTTTCCATTTTTTTAAATATTCAATTTAAATAAATTGACGCTTATACCACTAAAATTTTATATTCATTCATCGGACAACCGTCTAGCGTTTGTCGACAAACGACGGTCGTCGACGATCGCTACCGCTACATTTCAGGCATCGACGACCGCTACCACACAAGTGTCGTTACTTGAGGTTTTCACTGATTTAAATGCACTAAACCGATACAGTTTGTGGGATGGTCAAAATGGGCAACGATTGCTTTTTGCCTGGGAAGAAAACACTGGATGCTGGGAGAGAAATTGTTGGAAAAGCGCCGTTACGTTAAGATTAATTTTGAAACCGAGCAACGAGAAGGAGCGGTTGGCACATTTTTGTTAGCGCAAAAATAAATTTCATTTTTTGCGGCAAATCAAATTAAAATAAGGAGCGGTTCGGTATGTTTTTGTACAAACTGAACCCGAAAACTAGTAAAGTGTATTTCTGTCCCACATTTTATGTTTTTACTACAGTTTACTATAGTTTACTACAATTTACTACAGTTGTAAAGTGTTAGGTAATAACATCAAGCATGAGTCATGCTGNCATCGGGGCATTTTGGGCAGATAAACCCCGGTCAGATAAACCATCAGGGAGTGTTCGAATGGACAAAATTTGGTTGAGGAACCGATTTTGATTGGTCAAGATGACCATGTCACACAAGACTGTAACTTTGATTGGTTTAAACAAAAAAAACACTCAACCCACAAAATTTCTTATTAGTGAGCATCATCAACGTCCTTAAATTATATATTATATTACGCCTAATTCTTGCATGAGTCACGAATTCTTGAATAAATTTATTCAGCAAGATATTTGAAAGTTTCCAGGTTGCGGTGATTAAAGCATGATGCATTATGATTTTGTCTTTTACCCTAATCAATTGCGCAACCTCACGTGCAAAAAATAGATTTACTTTCGTAAAAAATTTTTGACTTCTTGCGCAAACCAGAGAAAAAAATGATATAATGCGGTTAAACGAGGGAAAAAATGTTACATGACTAATTTAATGAGATTTAAATTCGATTAACCCTAGTCCTGCTTTGCTGAGCCATCCCTTTGCTTACAGTCTTACGTTTTGTCAACCTCGTTCAAAATTACATTTAAGAAGATGAGTTGGAAAAGAAAACAAAAAAAAACATTTTTGGTATTTTTTTAGAAGCAATGACCACGTTGTGTCAGTTTAGTTATAGGAAAAAATTACTTTTGTAATGATCCTCTATTTTTCCAACGGTTAGGGTTAAACGATAATTAAGTTAGAACTGCACAAAAAGCGTGATTACTTGTATTTTGATCATAAAATAAGTTTTTAAACAATTTATGGTGCGTGAAAATATAAACGTATGTGTGACAGCCAAATTTATTTTTGAAAACTTACTTTCGGGAATAAAGGTATATTTCTAATACTGTATGACTGACGAAATTAACACTTTTGTACCGTGTAAAAAACTTTCGAATAAAGCGAAAAAATGTTTCTTTGAAATTTGTCCGTAACTTTGCGCCGTGAGGTCAAAATCAGAGGTGGGCAGATTTTGTACCGCGGACAAGGGTGAACACGGGTAACTTTCAATAGTAGGGTACACTTTTTTCCTGGGGGTAAACTCGGGTACCAATTTTTAGGGTAGATTTAATCAATTCCTGCCGATCACTGGTCCATATAAAAATTTTGACTCAAAATTACGAGCAAGTCGAGCACGTATTTTTTTTCTCAAAATGTGCACCCGATAACGGTGGTTTAGTAGATTTTGAAACCGTTTCTTGGTTTTTGTATTTTTTTCATTTTTAGCTTGTGGCCATTGGGTTGTGCATTCGATGTTAGGGTCGAAACGAGGCGGAGTTAAATAAAAAGTGTCAAGTGTGACTTTCTTCGACAAATTTAGTTGTTTTCAAAAATGAAGCGGATTTCGGTGACTTTTTCAAGTCAGTTTAAATCAAAAATCGAATATGGTTGTTAATATTTATCCCCTGTCTGTAAATGTACGATCAGAACACAGGATGAGGATTAAAATGGATTAAAACGTCACCGAGCGGCAAATAGAACTCATCGTCATCCAATGTCATACAATTGACGAAAAAGTTTAAAAGCAAATCAAAAAAAGTAAACCATCCTTGTCATCATAAGTCTCATTGAAACGTCACCGGTGTTTGAAATCGCACTCGACATTATTTGAGGATTTTGAGAAAAATATTTTGATGGCGCAAACCACTGGCAACCATCCGCTAACCGGTCTTTTTTTTTTTGGTAAAATAAAAAATTTTGGAGTCATGACCAATTTCATTGAACTGAGATTACAGTATGTTCAGTCGTGATACTCAGTCGTTTTTTGGCATAAAAGAATAACTACAATAATAAAAATGAATAACAATTTGCAATAACAATATGTCAGACTGACCAATTTCACTTCAGACTGACATATTCAGTATCAGTTTGATAGGTTATAAATTTCACATTTATAATTACTCTATTTCTTAAAAAGGTTCAAGTACTCTAAAATAAAAATTCTTAGAATGTGGAGTCTTAAAATCTCGTCTTAAAATCTCGGGCACCATAATATGTTTTCGAAAATATATTATGATTCTGCTAACATAATGAAGATACCGAGTTTTCGCACCAAAATATATTAATCGAGACATCATAATCGAGACATTTCATGAATGCAATTTTATTCTGTTTTTTTTGCTTACGCCATTTTCAAAGACTTCGCGACAAAAAATAATATTTTGCGATGTTCTAGAATATGAACTTGACAATATACCAACAACTAATGCCGTAAATAGTAATAAAAATATTAAATAACGGATGAAATGGCGATTTGGGTTCAGTTTGTACACAACATGACTGACTTGAATGCAGAGGGTAATCCATTAAATGGACTATTTGCCGTTAGCTGGCAGTTTTGCTCGCAAAAAATTTGCTTAAAAGTTCCACTTAGAACTTCTAAGTTAGAAGTATTTATACCATTATTGGTTGGTAAACATTAAGTATTTATTGACAATTAGAATAATTATAACGTCAATTATAAAACCTATATTTGAAAACATATTATGGTCCGGAGAATTGACTTTGTCGCTTACGCCATTTTCAAAGATTTTGCGACTGATTATACACAAAAAAATGTTTACAGTTTCTTGCGATGTTCTAGAATACTTAAATACGCGTAAAATATATGTTATTTAAATATTCTAGAACATCGCAAAACACTGGAACCATTATTTGTTGTGTATAATCTGTCGCAAAATCTTTGCAAATGGCGTAAGCCGAAAAATTAGAACAAAATTGTGTTTATGAATAAAAAGATATGTCCTTTTTAGTATTAACTTCGCGGATTCATAGCTGGACTCTCGGAATTTCAGTTAAAAGTAAAACTTTCCTTATAGTTGATTTATTTTGAAACAGCTGAAACTAAAAACCAGGAACTAAATACCAACTTCAACTCCCAGGGGGAATTGTGTGTATATATATACACACAATTTGTTTTTTCGTCGATTTAAGGCATATGGAGGCCCCGCAGAGCAAAACGGGTATTGGTGACCCTCACCCTCAACTTTTCGAGAAAATTCGATTGGCGCTGTTATTTTTTGCCTGGTTGAAGATTTCAAACAGCTCTTTAGGGGGCCCTCGTGGCCCAAATCAATTTCTGAATAGTCAGATCGACGTAGTTTGACGAGCTCGACAACTTGGCTTTATCAGTTTTTTGAATTATTGCGAATTATTGTGATTTTTTCAAGTGTGTGTATATATACACACATTTCCCCCTACGGGTTCCCAAAAACTCCTTCCCCCTGAGAGTTAAGGTCGGCTTTTCAATTTATGTTAAACTTTTGCAGTTTCTTTATCTTTCAAACGATGAAATTAAAACGTGGCTCGTGATTGGTAATTGCTGTTCGAAACGAAAAAAGGGCGTATTCGCCAAATTGGCATTATTTGGGGAGTTTGAAAATAAGGTACCCGCGCGAAATCATCTTTCACTGGAATAATTGATACCCAAACTGAGTAAGTGATAGCACCCATATCGTGTTCAAATAGCTCGAATAATTACGATGTCGCAAAGCGGACGTTGCTTGTCTATGCATCAATCGTGTAAACAACTGAAAATGTTCATTCGACTTGTCATTTCTACACGCTTTCAATCATCTTGTTAAAGTTTTGTACCCATAGTGGTCTACAGTGGCAGATTATAGACTTCTATAGAATTATACCTTAAGAAGTAAACCTATAGAAGTAAACACAGGATGCACCTTTAACCGGTCAAAAACCTAGTAACCAACCAAAAACTCGTTAACCAGCAGAAAAAACAGAAACGGGTGAGTTTTTGAAATTCTTTTGTACCCGGTTAAAGGCGCATAATGTGTATATATCGGACTAAATTTCTTTCGGTGTTGGGCAAATTTGGAGCGTTGGCAAGCGTTAGGCGTTGGGAATTTTCGGAGGGTTGGCCAACGCTTTCGTTGAGCATTAGAAAAATTTGAGCGTTGGCCAACGATTGCGTAGCGCGTTAAGAAAAATTCGACAGTTGGCCAACGTTTCCAACACTTGCCCTAAAGGGGCTAAAACCACCAACGACTATAGATACAGGGGCTGTATTACAGCCAACGCCTATGGATACAGGTATGGAAGTAACAAGCAAAAAAAAGTAGACAACCAATTAGTATGAAGATAAATCTATATCATTGTTCAGTTTCAGGACTGATAAGCAGTTTTCTAAAACTATTTATGGTGCCTGGAAAAAATTGTTTTTGAGCAGTTCTGCGCTGTGAGGGATATTTTTAGATGAAAGGAACAAAAGAAGAAAGGTCATACTTTAACCCGCCAGAAAGCATTTCTGGACAAGTACCAATAGATCAATAACAATGATTCTATCATTACAATCATACAAAATTAGGAAGTTGTTTGACAATAAAAACACGAATCTAGATAAAAAACATTAATTTAAACATCCATTTTAAACACCTAACCATTTGTAAACATTCGTCACCGATATTTCGTTACCGATTAATTGTGAACAGTCAATTTTTAAACCTTATGTTTGAATATTATCTCAACTTTGTAAAAAATCGACTGACCTTAACCATTTTAGATTTCGTATGTTCTTGGAGAATTTTCATGTTTTTTTATGTTTCACTGATCACTCATGATAAGTTAGTTGAAACCTTGACAATGCTATAGTAGCCAAAACTCGGTAAAAAAATAAAACTTTATCAAACATAATTCATTGTCTCGAATCAGAATAATTTATTTGAAAACATATTATGGTGCCTGAGAATTCAAAAATCGACTGGAAATTGTTAAGTTTTCGTACCCTTCTAACTTGGAAGTTCTTACTAGAGGTCGGCAAAAATTGTAAAAAAAGTGGACTGCTATAAAAGTGGACCGCTATAAAAGTGGACCCAAACCACACCTAATGGACCCGAATTGGACCCTATTGGACCATGACAAAAAAAAGTGGACCCTACCCTAAAAAATTAGGGTCCAATCGGGTCCATTCGGGTCCAATCACGGTAGGGTCAAAAAGTGCCGACCTCTGGTTCTAACCCATAAGTAGGACAACTATCAAAAGTTGGTCTACGTCGTAGACTCTACGGTTCTAGCTCAAAAAATGGGCACAACTAAAATTCGGGCTTCTGACACGGTCTACACGTTAGACTCTATCTTCATATGAATTGAAAAGTAGTACCGAGTAGTCGGTACCGAGTTAATTATCAGTAGACACATTCAACTAGCTTTCCTTCAGTGAAGGACCTTCACTACTACGGAAAAGACGTGTTATTAAACGTCTTGTTAAATTTTGTAGAAATAATAAATAAAATATTTGATAAACATTTTATGGTGCCGTTTTTATTTTATTTAGTCCAAGTAACTAAAGTCCCAAATGGAACTTAAAAAATGAAACTATTAACCTCCAATACATGATGTCCATTAAAACATAAATTCATTTATTCTCTGATATTTCGGAATTTCTCCATTTCAAAGATTTTTGCGACTGGAAAAAACAGACAAAACATTTTCCAGAATATACAGTATTCTAGAATATTTAAATAAAATACGCGCTTTATTCTATGTAGCGTAATGGGAGCCTGTATTCCAAAAACATTAAAGTGCGTATTTTATCTAAACATTATAAAACAATTATAAACAATAATTAAACATTTAAAATTATTTCTATAAGATCTTGGTGTTGCCAATTTTTCAAAAAATGAAACTGTCATCATGTATCTTTGCAGGTCTGGTATGAGGAAAAAACAATATAATTATTCAGTTTCAGCACTAATAAATACTTTTCTAAAACTATTTATGGTGTCGGAAAGAAATTGTTTTTGATCAGTTGTGCGCTGTGAAGGATATTTTTAGATGAAAAGCACACAAGATACTCTAACCCGCCAGACAACGTTTCTTGATCTCAAAAACAAAATACAGTATTTAATGTTGCTAAAACATATAATGGTTCCAAATAGGTAACAATTTTTTTGGTCTAGAGTTTTCCGTTCTCGATAAATACAAGCTACTACTATGTATATACAACAACAAAAGGCAATTTTTGAGCTTGAAAACTCAACTACCCAAACAGGTAACAAAATTATCAAAACGATGTTGTAACCTATTTGGGTGAGGGCCTGTAATATATTTGAAACCAAGTTTACGTTTATAGGAATTATGATGTAAGATATCCCTCGTAGGCATTCAAGTTGACGTGCTCATTAATTTTGCTGAAATATTAAGGACGGGTATGGCTTGTTGTTTACAAAATAATCGAAAAATCAGGAAACTGAAGGTTAGAAATACTTTTTGTCGTTAAATTAGCTAATTAAGGTTTGCTTAGCACAATAAAGTCCTTTCAAGTTCATTTGGAGAAATAAATCTAGAAAATTTAGACGTTTGAAAATTTCGACCAAACACGATAATGAAAAAAATANATTTTAGGCCAAGTTGACGACCATGTGGGTGGCCCGTGGTAATATTTATAGACAAATCAAATCAATAACCTGATCCGAGGACTTTTGGGGAGTATTTTGCAAAAAAGTACATTAAAATTGATCGTGTGAAACGCCCGTTATGAACACTTTTCTGACACGTTATGTTTGTACACAGAGGGCCATACCCGTCCTTAAACAAAAAATATAAGTCATTAGAGAACTGATACTCTAACAAGCGTTCGATTTGAAAACATGGATTTTATAAGTTCTTTCTCGGCTTATGAAGTGGTTTGCATCAACCTATAACAACTGAAATGCTATTGATTAGAGTAATTGACAAACATTTTATGGTGCCTTTTTTTCTATCACTTGTATATGTATAAATGAAGAACGGTGGCCAAAATTTGAATAGGAAATATTAGTAGCAAGTATTCAATCGAGAATATTTTCCGAGGACGCCCTAGAGACTTTTTATAGTGGCAGCGAGGGGCTTGAGAGCAAAAGTGACGAGATTCAAGCAGGCAACTCATTTTTTTCTCTGTCGAAGAAAAAAATAACTCCCAAATAATACAAAATTTTTTTTTTGTGCAAACAAAATCCATTGTTTTCCGTGCTAAAAATAGACAAACTTATTTGCTTAAATCCATATAAAAAAGTTCTGTTAAGAAGAGTTAAGGACTGAAACTTGGCAGGTGTACTAAATCAAACACCCTCAAAGTTTTTGTGCAGAAATTGAAGGTGAAAAATAACCCTTAAGCGCCATACTGGACAAAAATAACACACAAATCGATGATGTTTTTATTTTAAGTTCACTATGCTGCATAGACTATGCACCTAAACACAAAGTGCTCTAAACTTATCCGATTTTGAAATCATGGTGAGATTTGAGATAACATGTTACGGTCACGCCATAATAAGGAAATAATAAAAAAAAGTTGCTTACGAAATTCGTATAAAAAATAATATTTCTGGAATCCATTTTTTTACAAATAATTTACCAATAACGGACTTTGATGTTTTTATTCGTAAAGGCCCCATTCAAAAATGAAAAACAATTCATTGTAACCGTATAAGATTGGTTTAGAAAGTAAACTTAAAAACAGTTAATACTGTTGTAAACAGGAATCGACATTAATAAGCTGACCAGGATAGTCTGATTTGTTGAGCTCAAAAAATGAAAATTGACAGTCCTTAATTTGCACTGAATTAAAAATGGGCTGATTAAATTCTAGATTTTTTTCGGATAACGAATTTATTATTGTTAAGTGAGCCTTAACGTGACAAACTAAGCATAAAATTATCCTTGACGCCTTCTGAAGTAAAAAAGGACAAACTTCATTGTATATGAACGAAAAATTAGAGGCACCATAAAATGTTTTAAAATCTTAATATTCAATAAACAAAAATTAGTAAGAGAACTGAAAATTAATTATCAACTAAATTTAAAGGACACAATTTTCACTCGTAGTTATGGAAGGCTACAATTTTTTTTCGCTCGGAGAAATTTGGGTATAAATTTTTTTAGTACCCTTTTTTGTGAATGGTAGCCTAATATTGGTACTACCAATACATACTATAGTACACATATGTGCTACATAGTAATAGTGTCACTTTTCAAAAAAAAAAATGTCGACAAACGCAGCGATGTTTGCAAATTTGCACGAAATTGCCCCTGAGAGTTAAAGCGTTGGTCGTGCTTGGTCGGTATATCCCCGCGTTGGTTGAGCGTTGGTCGACCAACGCACATCTCCGATGGTCGAAATTTTGAACACTGCATGTACAGTCCCGACCTTCTACTTGAGCACCTTCTAGTTGAGCACGACTGCCTAGTTGAGCACTTTTTCAGGAAATTTTACAAGANGGGAAAATTTGATCTACTAATTACTAGTTACAAAAAAAAAATCAAAAAAATCTCGTTGTTTATTTTTCTTAATAACGGGACAATAAATAAACAAGCGGAGGCACGCTTATGAAGTGTGTGTAAATATTGGCGGGGAAGTTAGGGTTGCGTTCGTGCGCGCCTCTTAAGTAAATAAAAAGTGTCACAATAACTGTAGCCACGTCCTATACTACTGGTATATCCCCGCGTTGGTCGAAATTTTGAACACTGCCTGTCACGGCCTCCCCTGATATTCAATAAAGAAAATTGGTATTTTTTGACAAAATTAATTAAAAAATATAATTTAGCTATTATAGATATAGTATTACTAGCTAGTATTACTTAAAGTAAAACAAACCAGATCTTGTTTTTTTTTTCTAATGAAAATGAGCGTCGATTGATCCATTGTTTCTCTTTTTTCATTGCCAGTTTTTGAACTTTGTTCTCGGTTTTTCCGGTCATTTTTGAGGAGCTTGCGAGATCGGGTTTTATTGTGTGTTTTGATCTATCTAGAACTTTCCGCGAAAAAGTATTTCTTTATAATCCCTCTAATCTTATTTTCTTCGTTATTATTTTTATTTTTCCATTTTTATTTTCGAAGTATCCAATTAATCTCCAATAAATCATGTGATGACGAAGTATATTTTTGCAAAAATAACTTGTGTGATTTAAAGTTATCAGGATTTGTCAGAAACATTGAATTAGTCATAATAACATGTCCATATTTTTGGGTTGTTAACCTGTAAACGCCCGTTAGTTACCCGATCGGGTATTGACCAAAACATGACTTAGCAATCATATTATTTCTCCGAAATAATCACTTTATTTCAACATTGTACAGAAAAAATGTGAAAGATGCAAACGATTTGATCGCGATGAAAATAAACGGAAGCACAGTATGTGGAACGCAGTATCTGGAACGGCTGTGACTGGAACGCAGTACCTGGAACAAACCGTGGCTGGAACCAACCGTGCCCGGAACCAACTCCGAGCAGCTCGAACAATTGAAGTCAAATACTGGCACTGGAACGGGAAGCACAGTATGTGGAACACGTATAACTGACGACATTCATTTATAGCATACTATACCGTAAATGCAACAAATATGCTCTAAACGGTTCATAGGGCTAAATGGATGGCTGCGTGCACTCAACAGGGTCTCATTTTAATGAAAGCGCTCGTATAACCATTTCCATGACACAGCGAGAAACCGCGCGTATAAACAGTCCCAGGACAGAGCAGCCCCGCGAAGCGTCGCTGGAACCGCGAGTATACCCAGTCCTATGAACATGTTTTGTCATGAGGCCCGTAACACGCGCGGTGTACGGGTCAATGTACATTTTAAGTGTCATATTCGTGATTTACTCGAAAAAGATCTGACGATTGGGTACATGCGGGGCTGCTCTTTCATGGGACTGAGTTCAGACACCCTGAGCACCGCTTGGTTCTATTATGGAACTGGATATACAAGCGCTTACAACCAAGCTTCGCGGGGCTGCTCTGTCATAAGAATGTTTATACGCGCGGTTTGTCGCTCTGTCATTGGACTGGTTATAAGAGCGCTTTCAGCTTCGCTTCGCGGGGCTGTTCTATCTTGGGATTCAAATTCGACCCTTCTTTGAGGTCATAGAGGGGTCAAATTACACTTTAAACATTTAAAAACACCATAGTCGGAATCAGTGCAAGGGCTTTCGATTGGCGGGTCAAACAATCTCGTACGATAAAATTGTAATTTGACCCCCTTTTTGGGCTATAAAGGGTCAAATTACACTTAAAAGATTTAAAAACAGCAAATTCGGAATCAGTGCGACAAATACTTTCGATTGGTGGGTCAAGTATTGCCATACGAGCAAATTGTAATTTGACCCATTTTTCAAGGGCGTGCCATGAAAAATGCAATCGAATAGGGGGTCTGTCATTCTTATTCGAGGAAGTTGTAATTTGACCCCTTAGAGGGGTCATATCACAAATTGACACCAGGAGCATCATCAGTGACATTTATTTGCTTAGTGGGCCTAGGGTGTTCGCGGTTTTGGCTAAAATCAATACCATAAGCATTAAGAAAAATTCAGATTATACATTTTGTTCATTTTGGAATGAGATTTAAAAAAAAAAAATTTGGGGACCTTCGGAAAAAGTTTGGGACATATATAAACTTTTATATGTTTCGAATTAATCCTATTCTTTTTTTTATTTTCTTTTTTGACTAAAAGGATGCACTATAGTCAAGCTTGATATAGGAAAAAACTGGGAGACCCAAGGCCTAAATTTCTAGAAAATTGATTTTTTCTAAAAAAAACGTCGTTTTCGCCCATTTTGACCCCTAAGAATTAAAGTTAGGATTTTGTCGTAATGAAATTTTTTGCTCAGTGGAAGATGCTTAA
>SCLG01001742.1:0-14005 GCA_004367875.1 Oikopleura albicans
TGAGGAACTCTACAAGGTTGTTGGAAAAGGCTCTGAAGTTGAAAGGTTAGGTTTCGCACTTTTTTTTGAATATCGGCTGTAAGGTCAAACAAATGAGACGTCATTAAGACATGTATGAAACCATTTTTAAGGGGTTGTTAAAAAAGCAATTACATAATATTATAATTAATTATAATAACCTCTCCGAAACACAAATATTATTTATAACATTTTCTATTAACTTTAATTAAAGTTGTATTTACAAATTTCAAAAGTTTGTGTGCCAAATAAAATAATAAATTTATTAATTAATTTTAGTTATTACCGAAGCAAATAAAATACTAAANCTATAATACTACGGACTTTATCGATAAAAATCTCCGATATATAGATATTTATTCCGTTGTAAGTTCCAAAAAAAAATCAAACTAGTGCGAGTACAACCATTTCCGACAACATGGACCGCGTCAACACATATACCCCATATACTGTACGTGGTAAGCGTCAGCACATCACACAACATATTTATAACGGTCTATCGTACAAAAGCATAAATAGACCAAAACACGGCTGGGAATATTACGTCATTCTGCCACGAGGGGAAGCTAAGCCTTTTCCCGGCCGACTGAAATATTTTGTTTTGCTCAGACTTTCAAATTACGAAAAAAAATATTACAAAAAAAACTGGCACCAGATACAACATCAACCACCAAGAAGAAAACGAAGTCAAACTAGGTCAAGACCTAGCTAACAACGCATTGGAATTAATTGAAAACCCCCAAACGATTACCAAATCTTAGAGGCGAACCAGAAAATTTTGCCGCCGCAGTGAAACCGTAACAATGGATAATTTTCAAGTGAACCTGCCCGGGTATATTTCCTGTACGGACCGGAACCTCAATATTATCATCTCAAATTGGGTAAGTTGTCCCGGACAGGTTCCCCTATTGAGTCAACTCTATAGACATGGCTCCGTGTTGGAGGCAAATGTGTTGAAAACACGCCGAGCTCGCGTATTGGTGGGTGGTGAGATCGGCTGAGACACATCTCATCGAAAATAGCCATCTTCAACCTTAAGCGTATTCAACAGCCCGTTGGAGCCGGCGGGTTTGATTATAGCCGATTTCTCCTTCACCGCGATCCACAAAATTGCGGATACTGCTTACCAGGCACAATCAGACCCAGCGGTGCGGGTGAGCTGTAAAATGTTCCACCACCGACCCATACCTAAGTTTTTTGTTTTAAAAATGATTTTCATAAGTGTCATGTGCATTATGGTCCGATATATAATTAACATTTAAAATATGATTGAAGTACTTTATGTTTTGGATTAGGCACTTGTTAGCCCAATCTCATCACCACATGCAATAAAAAGGGCACCGTAATTTTTGAAATATTTATTCAAACGATAATTTTCGGCATTAATGAAAAACCTTAATAACTACAGTTTGTGCACGCTTTTTCTGGACATGAAATTTTCCGCCTCTGGAATGTAGTTAAAACAATTTTTTACTGTAACTAATGGGCTCCTAGTGGCTCCTTAAGTGGTGTATTTAATCCAGAAGTGTTTATTATGTAGTTTTCGAACTGTACTTGTGGTTATGTTGCGCCCAAGGATGGATACGGTATCCGTTCTGAACAGCGAGATGATTATTAATGCAACAGTGAGCGAACACAAAAATCATAAGTATCACTTATTTTAAACTATTATTTAGCAGGTAACAAATGGCCATAATGACCTAACTTAGGTCAGCTCAATAAGTTAAATCTACTTATTAGGCACGTTCTTATGGAATGACTGGTTTATAACATTCCGTTAAATCTCACATCTACCGGGAGAGGCCGGTAATGAGTAAGCCGTTTTTAGTTGTTTAACTCTTAGGGGGACAAATGTGCAAATATTCACAAAACGCCCTAAATCGACCGAAAAATAAAGCGGGCCCAATCAAAAAAATGTTGAAACAAGGGCCTAGTCAAATGTCATGAGAAAAAAAAAACGTGAAACGGAACTGATTTTGTTCAAATTTGTTGTTTCCCCTACGGATTATATGCCACTTGGGATCCTTAGGAGTTAATTAAGCTAATTAATTTCAAATTTAGAAAACGTCATACTCGGCGTCTGCTCAATATGGACTGTACAGAGTCTGTACTACAGACACCGAGTGCTGTTTGAAGTTCAAACTTTTAACGGAGATGAGTGGTCATTTCGGAAGTCCATTATTAGGCTGACAGTACCTAACAATTTTTAGAGTTCCAAAAAGAATGAATACTCGCTAAACATTTATTATAAAGTTTAAAAATATAACAAACATTTTTAGTGTGACCGTACAGCCTGCAGCGTTAAGTTCGAACATGCAGAAAACCTTGTGGTTAGAATTTTTCGCTCAGACGGGACTCGAACCACCATATCATAAGTAACCCAACCGAGACCCGGTTAAAATAATTCGACAAACAGGAGTAACAGATTGTATGTACCGAATCAATTTTGTACTAAAATGATCCTTTTATTATCATGCTGTACGTTTCACACGAAGGTTTAAGTTTTTGTGTTTAACTAATAATCTATAATAATTATATTATATAACTTATATATTAGCAATACAGAAATACTAATTAATAATTACTAGTAATTAATAATTATTTTCTATTTTCAATGGTACGATTCGTTTACAACAAAATAAACTTAACTCTCAAGGGTCACAAGTGGTATATAATCCGTAGGGTTCACTTAGTCCAAATTTGGACTAAACGCCCTTGTGACCCTGTTAAGCTTTAAAAAAAATTCAGTTCCGTTTTATGTTTTATATTTTTTCTCATAACATTTAACTAGACCCGTGTTTCAGTGATTTAGGGCGTTTAGTCCGAATTTCGACTAAATGACCCCTGCGAGTTAATGTTAATATATTCACATACTCATATAAACTTAAATATTTTCAGCATCGTAGGACTAGATACGTTTTGGAACTTCGAAAAGCAAAATTGTCTAATTAACATTGTTCTTTGACAGTTTTTTTTTATTCATTTGTAATGATATAAATGACAGAATAAATAGAATGACAGTAACAAAGCTCAAGAAAGAATTACAGTTGCTGAAACCCTACAGTGGCATTTTCTTATAAATTTCTATGGCACCTTCTTCTTATAAGTTAACTAATTAAAAATTTGTTACTTATTTGACTGAATTTCATTTTTTTTCCAATCGCTGCGCAGTTATATGGCGGGTTGGCCCGCTCGTGCTGTTATTCGGCAGGTTTTTTTTCATATTTTTCAGCTATTACGCCTACGCACTGGCCAGTTATGCGGTAAGGTACTATACTAAAAATACTTATAATTAAGTCCGGACAAAACATAAACCTCGATGTTTATTATTTAATAATTTTTGCTTAACTCTTCCTTGTGGTATAGTCGCCAGTGCCCCAGCCATATTTGAACCGCGTAGTGCCGCGAGTAAACCGTTGCTTTCATGATCATTGACTGACGAGAACTCGGGTAAAGAACGACTTCCCCATTCGCGAAAAATCTCCTGGAAAAGCTTCTTGATTAAACTCTCATTAAATTCTTCTTCGTTTTGTTCAGCTGATTTGGATGTACTCGTTTGCATGCCGATACTAAAATAGTGTACGAACAAATTCAAACAAATTTGGAACGATGTACAGCCATTAGTAATGTCCCATTACTCTCTATACGGACGCACTCAATACGATTTCTTCCAATACGGACGCTTTTTGTGAAAAAATTTCCCCAAAACTGTCGAAAAATGGACACTTTATGACAATTTCCTCAATAATTACGCTTTTTTCGAGAATCAAAAATTCCGTTTTGGAAGTAAGGACTGTAGTCTTAAATTAGACATAACTGTTACGTTTTTAGGTTTCATATTAATAATTAATAATGTACATGAGTTGAGAAATCTTTTTCCCGTTATTTTTTGAATGCTTTTACTGTAAAACAACCAAAAAGAGGACTTGGAGAATTCGTGAGGTTTTCGTGATTTCGCGAAGCTTTTGGGGAGAAACAAGAAATATCTAACTCCAGTAATTAAGAACCTCATAGTTAGGGTGGCCAGCTGGAACTTTGACCCGATTTTCAAGTTGTTCAAATTTACGGATTAAGATAACTTCTAAGGGTAATCGACCACTGCGGAGTCGATGTCAGCACTTACAAGCCTAAAAATTGCACCGGTTAAAAATTAAACCGAAATAATCGCCAAAATTCTAGTCTTTTGGCTCTCCTATATCAGCTCAAGTCGGCTCAACGGAAATTTTATCCGTAATAAAACGGCTGAAACAAGGCGGTTTTTATGGTACTAGTAAAAAAAATTCGCTCACGTTCTCTCGTGGTAAAAACGGCTGGTAAATTTCTAAACATTCGAAAATAACGTCAATATGGTACTCTATCGAACGCTTGTTATATATTTAGGTTTTTCCGAAAATAACCAGACAATTTGATTAACCGGTTAGAAATTAAACCACAATAACCGCCAAAATTCTGATTTTTCTTATTTGTAATCAAATTTGTCTATTTAGATATTTGACAATTTTGTGCCGATGATTATAATAAAGGAATAAATAAATTATAATTATAATAAAAAATGTCCCCAAAACAGTCGACAAATAANATAGTAACTTAATTTTTTTTCAAAATATTTTTCGCAAGATAACTGCTCAGTGTTTGGGCGGAAATCCTGAAAAAAAGTTTTCTTGGAAGTCGCAAGATAAGCGTAGGAGCGGCAATTTTCGCAAGATAACTGCTCGCAAGATAACTGCGCACCCTGTGTATTTAGTTTTTTCCCGAAAAGAACCGGACAATTTGATGAACCGGTTAAAAATTAAACCACAATAACCGTCAAAATTCTGGTTTTTCGGCTCTTCTATATCAGCTCAAATAGGCTCAACGTAAATTTTATCCGTAATAAAACAGCTGAACCAAGGCGGTTTTTGTGGTACTAATAAAAAAATTCGCTGACATTCGCTCATCCTAAAAACCGCCGGTACAATTGTTGGTAAATTTAAAACTTAACATTGGTATGTCGATATGTATCTTAATCGAAGCGCAACAATTCATTTCGTAAATTTACAAAAATAAATAATATCAATGTTCAGCTCTAGAATTTTTCCACTTTGCCTTAGAGCATTATCCGAAGCGATTTTCAAGTTGATTGTTTATTCTATCAAAATATCTAATCATTTTCCGTATGTAATAATCTACTTTTCTTCATTAATTGTGTTCACAATTCATAAAAACCTCATGAAAGGACGTTTTATAAATCGTGCTTTTTCTTATAACAAAAAAATTTTTGGAAGCGGCTAAAATGGTTCAAAATAACAGCCCAGTTAGTATTTTTGGTCGTTCTTTTTTCATGGGATAATCATAAATACCTTTGTAAATATATAAACCACATTTGAATCTCTGTAAGATTTCTCTTTTTTGCAAAAAAAAAAAGATTAATTGCAAATTTTGCACATCATTTATCGTTCTATTTTGGTTCGGAAAAGTTTTTGAGGGTCCAATTATCAGCACAGAAACCCGATATACAATAAATAAAAAAATCAAATATCGTTCCTGAATTTGAAACCTTTAATTAAACAAAAAAAAAAAAAATTCCGTATGAACAATGGCCAAAGCTACCATCGGAGAATAAAGGGCGGCACTTTATGAATTTCAGGCGCACGGTATGGGAGCATATGCATTTTGACCGACTTAAAAGTCGGATTTTAACAGCGAGTTTCTTTGAAAAAAAAAATGTAGAGGTTTTTGATACCGTAGAAACTATTTTTAGTAGTAGTGTTGTTTTATGTACAAACAGCCGGACTAAGAGAAAATTTGAGGATTCAAATAGATTTTCAACCGGTTAAGATTAACCGGTCAAATTTTGTAGCGGTTTTTTGATTATACACCGGGTGCGGTGTTATCAGGCGCACAGTTATCAGGCGGGTTTACCCGCTCTTTGAGTTATCAGGCGGGTTTTTTCCCCAAAAATCTTTTCAGTTTTCCGCCTACGCCCTGTGGAGTTATCAGGCACCCTGCGCAGTTATCAGGCAGTGCCTGACAGGCACCCTACGAAATTTCACAATTTACTCTTTTTGCTCGGTATTCTCCAATTTCAACTAATACACTAATTCATATATAGTTATATATATAGTAATACTTATATTCGTTAAGTTCTAATTATTCTATAATCTAAGAATGGCTTTAATGAATAGTGATACGAAAATTGTTTCCCTTTTCTCTCTCAGATATNAAAAAACTTTCCCGGTTTCACCAACCTGCCGAAAACGTCTGTGACGGTTTTAAAGCCATTTGACGAATTTTAAAGCATAAAACCGGGCCAATTTCTCTGATTTTTGTCGAAATTCTCAAAAATAACCGGTAAATTTTCATTTTTTTCTTTTATTATAAATTATTTCGGAAGAAGGCGACAAACTACAATTAATATATCGGAACTGAATTTATATCTCTCATATTCGGAAAAATGCAAAGGGAAAAACTAAAAAATTGAAAAACCGGTTTAACTTGAACCGGTTTGTTCGGTTGGCTCCAATTTTTTTTTTACTTTTTATAAATCGCATATAATCTACAATTTGTGAAAGTTTGGGAACATTCAGACATGTATTTCTAGTAGGTGTGGTCCCAGGCGACGGTCCTAAACATAGGGCTGGAGTCCAGCCGCTGGACCGATTTTTGTCTACTCTTAACCTAATAAATAAAAAAAGAACCAAGTCGTTATGACCTCTAGATTGAAAGTTATTGCGAGTCTGAAGTATTTGGCACACAAATATACATCTATGTACATATATGTCAAGGGCTTCTAATGCGTCCTGGTTATGTAATGGTATGTAATAATGAAGTAACCAACTTTTTGGTAATTTTTTACGCTAATTTCGGAAATAACATACAAATTAATTTTTTTTAAATACAACATCATGGCTCATCATTAGTGAAAATACAACTTTTGCACAGCATTTTTGATTGGGTGATTGAATCAGCTAGATTTTTGTTTTAACATAACGCCATAACTTATGGCCCATAAGTTAGTGGATATTTAAGCTGGCAACTATGTTTATCAAGTTCTGTCCAGAAAAGGGAGAAAAACGCCATTCAATGTTTGAATACGTAAAAATGTGTCAAAAACGTGATCAATCGGCTTTCGACTGTAGGTGCGTTGATCGTTCGCATTTCTTACTGGGACATCGGATTGGCTATTTTATGTTTTTTTAATCAAACCGATATGAATTAGCGCACATTTGGTCTAGGCATGGTGAAAATCAAATTCTAACCAGAAAGTGGAGAAAAACGACTTAATTTTTGCTTGCGAAAAAAGGGCCAAAAAGGGCAGAATCGGGCGCACTCTGACCTCGATTGCATAAATTTTGAAAAGGAAAACTATGTTAAACTAAAATTCCGATACCCCCGAAAAAATTCAACAGCCAAGACAAACTTTTCAGCGTAATTTTGAAACGGCAAAGAAGTGAAAAGGCGACGGATACATTATATGAATTATTTCTCAATAATTTAAATTGAATTGTTGACAAAAATACTGAGTTTTGACTCAAAACTTTTGAGCATAATGACATCGCGTGCATCAATATAAACTTTTTTCGTCGGGGTAGTCGATTTCGCTCTTCCCTGAGTGAAACTTTTTTTTTGTTATTATCTTTTCGAAGGAGAAGTGCCAAGTAAATTTTTTAGGGTAGAGCAAATGAATTTCAATGTTTTTGCATCATCATAATCGTAATTTACTCAGGAAAATAATAAAAATAGTAAAAGCCCTTTATAATGGTCCTGAAGCTCTCATAATTATCACACAGATGTGTGCTACAGATGGCAATAAAATGACAAAACTCCTAACATCAAAGCTTAATGGACTAATTCGGAAAAAAAAATATTCCGAAAATATTCCGAAAAACGGAGAAAAGGATTTTTTTATTATTACTGAGTTGCTCTTATAAGTATCATATACGGTCATTCGAAGCTTATCCTCGAAATTTACGGTATTATCTGACGTCATGCTTGGGGTAGATTAAAATTAAATGAATTGGAAATCCTCTAAAATTTTCGCTTAGCGTAGAGAAAATCTACTACACTCGCAAAATCACAAGACACAAAAATCATGTCCCACTCTTAGCCATTTACACGCCAACGTTTTTTTACTCATATATTTCTCATTTCCTCAATTTATTTTTCCCCCACAATATATTTTGAATTTTTTCGACGCCGAAAGATCAAAGGAAACAACAATTCAAATGTGTATCCCTGCGGAGAACACGGGTTAAACGCCAGTCGTTCCCGACCTCCCGCAACCTTTCTATTTGAAATGTGAAAAAAATTTACATCAATAAAACAAGTATTTGTGGGCAATTATTTTGACATTTTTTAACTGGATAAAACAATAATTGTGTTCATCTAAATATTTAAATATAGCTGTTAATCTACATAATCATTGTGACTTTACTGTGATATTTCTTCTGTAGAGTTATAAGGACCCAGAGGACACAAAAATATGTATACATGTATTCAGTTTTTCTTTCATATATTTTGAGATGAGGATTTTTTGTTAGAAAATGGATTCGGGCTTTAAAATAGGAGAAGTCGAGGCCGCATCTTTGTACCAATCAGGTCAATTTATTCCTCAAAAATTATCTTATTATATTTCAATATCAGGTCTATTTTTGCCAATTGTTGATTACTGTTTAGACGTATATACTGGAGACAAGGATTTAGATCGTGCTTTTGAACCGCTAGAGCGCATTAATTTTTACTATGACAAACTTATTCAGGGGAAAATAGTCTTTAGCAACAAAACTCGTAATTTGTTTTTGTTGTTTCAAATTCGTGATTTCGGGTCGAACCGTATTATATACGTATAAAATAAATAATAAAGCAATTTTTATTGCCGAAAAAATGCAATGTTCACGTAAAAAAACATGAAAAACGTCCAGGGTTCATAGAAAAATACACAAGATGCACCTTTAACCTGCTACCCGTTAACCGTTTGAACCATGTTTTCAAAAATAACGCCTACACGCTGCGCTATTAACCGGTCGTTTTTAAGTAAATTGTTTTGAATATTTTATTTTTGTTCCTCTAAAATTTTCTTTTGCCAAGAATAGGTTTCGAAGTTATTTACGAAGGTGTGGTGTATGCCCTGTAGAGCTTATAGGAATATTTCGAAATAATTTTTTAGGCTCTTAGGTTGTCTTTAAATGAAGTCACGTGTTACAGAAGATCAAACTATTTTAAAAAAATGCGGTTAACAGGCCAGTTTCGATTTTTGCAAGTTGCAAGCATTGATCGGCTAACGGGCTCGTTTTTGAAAAAATTTTTGTGACGTATCTTGTCTACAGGAAACAACGGAGATCGAAAATGTTACGGACATAGCACCCGCCTCGAAACTGTGCTATAGCCAAAATTAATTCAAAACAGATTCAAAACAGAAAACCCTAAATTAGGGACCTTTCAGGGACAAAAATGTACCCTACATTATGTACGGACTCAAAAATCTTGAGTCAAGACTATTATTTTGAAAAATGGTAAATAAAAAATAGTGTATCAACAATCGAAAGCGATCAAGAAGACAAGCTGGCACTTTGCCACGTAACAACTAAGAAACTTTTTGAAAAAAATTAGTTTTATCAATTTTTGTACTTTGATATATTGAGCTAAAGTGAAATAAATCCAAATTAAAGTTTCTGGTATAATTGGCATTGAAAATAGGGCGCAATGTTGTGTTTCGTGGGCTGTTATATTTCACTTAATATTTTCACCTATTATGGCAGGTAATTTATTATAATGCTTATAAATTACTAATGGTAGTTCACCATAACTTCTACAAACTTGTACTTTCTAATAAATTATAATTTATTTTTAAACTCTGCAAAATAAAATGTTTTAGCTACAATTCAAAGGCCGGAAATTAGAGTCTTCAGAAAGTTTTTAACACAAACCACAAGTAAAATCTACAACATGCTTTGTATTTGGTTTGCATGGATTTTGGTTCTTCCGGAAGACTTGGAGTTTGCGTTCAAATTCCAAAAGTCCTTAAAAAGTGCGTTTGTGTGTAAAGAACAATCCTTGAGCAAGGCGAATACTGGTCAACAGGAACCTGATGAGTATCGTAATCTTTCACAAGAAAATAAAAATACATACTTATCTTTCTTTCGGTCAGTTTATGCGGCCGAAAATCGTAAATTATTTCTGATGGCTATGGAATCATGTACTCAGCTTTGCCTTCAGGTGTGATGCAAAATAGTTATCTTTTTAACTCTGGATCATGCTCCAAATACAGATACGCAAAAAAAAACCTGCGCCGTTATCGGGTCAACATTTTGAGGACAAATTTTGACCCGATAACGTCGCAGGGCGCAGGTGGAATGTCCGAAAAATTTTGATGCCAAATTTTGACCCGATAATGGCACGAGCGGGAATTTTTACTGGCTTCGGAAAAATGTAGATTTTGACCCGATAACGGTACGAGCGGGGATTTTTTATCACTTCTCATATGTCTACCGTATGGGGACTCTGACTGTGAGGCTTTGAGCAATTTTCCTATGATTTGTAACGCTATTCTGAGGTCATCCTCACACTCTGAGCGTCCCCATACGGTATGTAACATTACATACAGTATGTTAGACCATGTGTCTACCTCATATTTCCGCACACATTTTTGAATAATTATACAAAAACACTATATTATCTCGAGACTTTATCGGAAATTGGCCCTTGGCGTGAACCATGGTTAAGAAAAAAGTTTTTTTGTATCATACGTTCATTGAACTTAAATACAGAGATACTAAAAATACGATGGTACATCAATATTTTTACAGAAAAAGCAGTTGTTTATGAACAAAATGGTCATTATTTCAAAAAAAAAAATTGCCTTAAAAATCATTTTGAATTATAGAGTAAGAATAACATTGAATAAAAATGGAAAGAAAGGGAAAAAAATCAAACGTATTTTAATGACAATTTTTTTGACCCGATAACGGCGCAGTGCGTAGGCGGGTGGCTGGAAAATTTTGGGTCCAAATTTAACGGGTTTTGACCCGATAAAGGGTGACCCGATAACGGTGCAGGTGGTGTAGTATTTTTTTTTAGCTTAATTGTTCATTGTTTAATTCAAAGGGCCAATTTCCGATAATGTACTACATATTTTTTATAAAAATTCAACTAGAAGTGCAAAAATGTGAAATAGAGACAAATACATATGAGACGCTCTAGAAAATCACCGCTCGTACCGTTATCGGGTCAAATTTTTATCTTCTCAAAACAAGTTAAAATTCCCGCACGTGCCGTTATCGGGTCAACTTTTTCGATTAAAATTTTCCAGACATTCCGCTTACGCCCTGCGCCGTTATCGGGTCAAAATTCTTCCTGAAAATGTTGACCAGATAACGGCGCAGGTGGTGTAGTAAAAATTTGTTAAACAGGTTGCGTACGTTACCTCGATTATCTACTATATCGATCCAAAATTGCACAGTCTGTTTTAATCACATACAGACGGCAATTGTTGTTCATTCCTATGTTTATCTACCAGTTCGGAGCTTGGACTATCAAACTTACCGTTATCCGACAGCTATGTGGTTTTTCACCCTGATTATTCGATCATTGTCAATAATAAGTTCGGCGTATTCCACCATTACCCCCAAACTGACGGAGATGAAAATGAAACACTATGCTCAGGAGACTGTCCACTATTCTGAGGAAAAATTTTCGTGACATCCAAATGACGCTAAATAAGCCCCGCTTGTTACGTAACTTCAGATACATATGGATCGTTTTTCTTCGAGAAACAGTATTATTGCTCCAGATGAGACATTACGTTTTCACTTTTGTTTCCCACGCATATTTTTTCTGGAAAACTGTTACACATGAGAGGTTGCCAAATAAGGGCTCATTTTATCATTTGAAAACCGAACCTCATGTGTAATGACGACCCGGCCTTGATTTGGCGAAGTTATTTAATTGTTATTTAGAGTAATTTTTTGCGTTGTATATTTGAAATAGGTTTAAATAGCTGAAATTTTTAGATGCGATCTTGCATACAATTATAGCCCAATTCGTCTTCAAGAAATTTGTTTCTTCCAAAAAACATTTTTTTGCATTTTCTCCAAAAAACGTTTTCTCCGAAAGACCTAGGTGCCTACTGAACTTAACTGTGGTACACTCCCCCCTCATGATAAGGGCCCCCACGATAAGGGCCACCTTGGCCCGCTTTCTCATAATAAGGGCCACTTTCTCATGATAAGGGCCATTTTTTTCACAAAAAAGTTCTTTTTTCTCATAATAATAAATGGGCATTAATCTCTCATAATAGGGGCCATTATCACCGAAAATATTTGTTTACTCATAATAGGGGCCAAAATGCGGTGTGAAGGGTGGCCCTTATTATGAGAGATTTGAGTTTTTGTCTGATAGTCTGGCAAATTCTGAACAAATTGTCCAATAAGATTGCCGGATATTCATAATTTACTAAATACACTTAACTAACCTCCACATGGGAATACAAAAATATGAAAAAAATATAAAAACACATAAAAAATTGAGTGAATTACTAACCAGAGTCTGGTTACCAGACTATCTCGAAAAAAAAACTTTCTCATAAGGGCCACCATTTCTCATGATAAGGGCCACCCCATAACAAGGGCCACTTTTTGAGGAGACAAAAGTGGCCCTTATCATGAGGGGGGAGTGTACTGGTTTTGGGTGATAAGTTACCTAAGTTACTTTGGGGTGAAAGGCATGCGGGTAAATGAAAAAACAGGGCATTAAAATAGAATATAATCAAGTTAACACCGATGCGCCACCAACTTGCTAGTGTTATTTCGCCACTCAAGCACACCGTGTGTAGCACCGCTGGCTTAGGCTGTCATTTCTGACAAGATCATCGTATAATAAATACAAAGGCACTTCTGTTATGCCGATCGCTTATATTTTAATAATATTCAATAATATTGTACAAAACTTTCCAAATTTAACCCCCAGGAGACCATTTGTGGGCCAAATTTACGAATTGTGAGGAAATATCAGCGAAAATCGACGACAAAAAATTTTATCCTGGTCGATGTTTTGAGAATTTGAGTAAACATAGGAAGGACCAAAAATTAGTACATGTCTCGTGGTTAATTTGCGCTACCTACCGAGTAAATCGGTTGAAAATTTAAAAAACTAGCGCCAAAAGAAAATCAGCGGTCTTAAATGAAAAATGGTCAAAATTCAATTTTCGAGCGACTTAATGCTCACTCAAATATTGAAAAAACGTATTTTTCTGAATTTTCTGAATATCCAGGTGAATTTTGATCATGATTGATCGTGAAAATGTAGAACAATTATTAAGGACCGGTCAGTCCCTTTGTTTACAAAAAGTACGTTCGGGAAAAACGCTGTAAAATTTGTTCTACAACTGCAATTGACTTATTTTGTTTTTGTTCTTGAAGAACAAGGCTTCTACTTTCAGATGATGTTATTTGGGTCGTCATCATTACTAGTATTGACCGCCTAGGGCGCGCTTGGACTTCAGTTAAACTCGAACTTGAGCTGCCCATCACTTGAACAGTGTTGATGGTATTGATTTATTTTTTGTGGCCAAATCTTCATATAGAAGAGGCGCAGATTTTTATGTGGGCTTTTTTTCGTCCGAGGTCTAGAACAAAAAATATCTCGAAAAAACTCTTAACATCGGACAAAATTTTAACTTCGTGACCTTGAAAATTAATGAACAAGAAATGATATCAAAAAACGCCCACATGCGATTGAAGGCAAGAAGTGTCTGCGTAATATGCCGAAAAAACTAAATCAATACCATGAACAATACTAAACTGATGGACGAGGTTTTAAAAAAAGTCACTATAAATTTTACATATTTGTAAAAAAAGTGTGTGATGCGTTGTGATTCTGATAGAATTTTGCTGCCAATTTGTGTTTTACTATTTCTCGGAACATTGTAGACTACCATCGTGTATAAACTACGCATTAAAAAATAAGTAAAGAGTATTTATTTTTGAAAAGTTGTATGAACATTTTTATAAAT
>SCLG01001746.1:4957-15669 GCA_004367875.1 Oikopleura albicans
TGTGTATAAATGACACAAAACCGACCCTTATTTGGCGACCCCCTGTGTAATCCGAATATTTAACAAGAAACTGCAGAATTTGCCGTCGTTGAGCAATTGTTCAATGTCGGTCTTCTGCGTTTGTAACTTCCGCGTTCATTTTGTTTGAAATTATTCTGATTAATTATTTAACGGCTTTTCCGAATAATAAAATAAATGACCATTTTTTTTTAATTCTGCAGGGTTGTCAAAATTGCGTATGGGCATTGGGTTGGGGCCCCCAACCCAACGCCAACGTGAATTTTCAGTCTTGCCCAAACGCCAACCAAACGCTAACGTGAACTCAAAAATGCCCCTACGCCCCAACCCAACGCCCCAAGAGCATGTTACATAAGTTTTTTTAACAAAATCATGTTAATTTTAACTGTGTAGTTATCGAAGTTCTGCATATGAAAAAAAAAATAAGAAACGGACACTCCATTGGACAGGTCAAATTTTCGAAAAAAAACTGTTTTGGCCATTGTAAAAAAGTAGAATATAGGGACCGAGGTCAGTTTTGCGCCAAGTTCAACGGGTCACGTGATAAATTCGGAAAAAGGCATGGTTTTTGGCCAAACGATAAACACGATATCTAGAGTTTAAATAATTTTTTTCAACTTTTTATGCGTTTTTTGAGGTTTTCATAAAAAAATCTCAAAGTCGAATGAGAATTGGCACCGTTGGCCCGCCAGAGCTCCTATGGGAGAATCGTATAGAAATCTCCTGATTTTCACTCAATTACGTTAAAATTGTAGTTTGATACTTGGAAGCACCAAATTTCGTAATAAAATGACCATCTAAGGATATATATTGGAAATATAAAATATACCATCACTCTCCAGAACTCATATATGGGAATCGTATGGAATTCTCCTGATTTTATTTTTCAAATATGCTTAAATTGTCGTTTTTAACTTGAAAACGCCCAATAGAGTTGTAAAATGACCATCTAAGGCATATTGAAAAAATAAAATTATACTTTTCAAATGTGCTTTAATTATAGTTTTTGAACTTGGAATCGACCAATAGGGTAGTAAAATGACCATCTAAAACATGAAAAAGAACCAAAATTATATCAGAACTCTTCAAAACTCATGTGAATCGTATGGAAATTTCCTGATTTTTTTTTTCAAATGTGCTTATATCGTCGTTTTTTACTTGAAAACGCCAAATAGCGTTGTAAAATGACCATCTAAGGCATGCTTAAGTATTGAAATTATACTCTCCAGAACTGATATACACGAATCGTATGGAAATCTCCTGATTTTTTTCAAATGTGCTTAAATTGTCTTTTTTACATATGAAAACGCCCAATAGGATTATAAAATGATCATTTAAGGTATAGTAAAGGATCAAAATTATACCGTCATTCTTCAGAACTCATGTGTAGGAATCGGATGAAATCTCCTGATTTTTTTCAAATGTGCTTTAATTGTCGCTTTTACATTTGAAACGCCCAATAGGGTTGTAAAATGACCATCTCAGGCATATTTAAGTATTGAAATTTTACCATCACTCTTCAAAATGATATATACGAATCGTATGGTATTCTCCTGATTTTTTTATAATATGCTTAAATCGTTGTTTTTAACCAGTCCCAAGACAGAGAAGCGGGATTGAAAATGCGCGTGTAACGAGTCCCAGGACAGAGCAGTCCCGCGAAGCGGGGCTGATAAAAAGCGTGTAACCAGTTCCAGGACAGAGCAGCCCCGCGATTGACTAGATTTGAATAATGCAATTTTTTTCAGAATCTACAAAGTTAAATTTTATTGAAACTACCAGAACCTGAGGGTCATTTTATAGTCTTGCACATGCATCACTTGAATTTTTTTCAAAAATCTGTTCCGAACACAAAAAATGGGCATTCCGCCACATCAAATGTCACCCCTGCTCTGTCCTGGGACTGGTTACACGCGCTTTATCAGCCCCACTTCGCGGGACTGCTCTGTCCTGCGACTGGTTACAGGCGCTTTATCAGCCCCGTTTTGCGGTACTGCTCTGTTCTGAGACTGGTTACAGGCGCTCTATCAGCCCCGCTTCGCGGGACTGCCCTGTCCTGGGACTGGTTACACGGGCATTTTCAACCCCGCTTCAAGGGCTGCTCTGTCCTGGAACTGGTTACACGCTTTTTATCAGCCCCGCTTCGCGGGACTACTTTGTCCTGGGATTGGTTAAAAACGACGATTCAAGCATATTATGAAAAAATCAATAGAATTCCATAAGATTCGTACATATCATTTTGGAGAGTGATGATACAATTTTAATACTTAAATATGCCTACGATGGCCATTTTACAGCCCTATTGGGCGTTTCAAATGTAAAAACGACAATTAAAGCACATTTAAAAAAAAAATCAGGAGATTTCCATACGATTCGTNTTATCTGTTTCGGAAAGCTCAAGTGACGAGTCAAGTTCGGATTCGGAATTCTCAGACGCAGCCGACTCCATCCTCGTCTCAGACACCGACCAGAAAATCATCTTTAAGTCAGATTTAGGCACGGTTTAGCTCACCTTAATGTTACAGCTACAGTTCGTTTAATCTCCTGGCACTGCTGCTGAAAATGAACCACGCCGTGTCTAATTATTCCCATATGTCGCTTAACCTTTGAACACATATTCAAAATAGTTCCCTGAACACATCTTTTGGAATTTTCTCCAAACCAGCATTCAAAGCGTTCGTACTACGTAATTGTACCACGTATTTTTTTCTCTATGAGCAAATTGATGGTCCTGAATCGAATTAGCATATTCTCGAAAGCTTTTCGACCACCCGTGGACACTTTTTGGTCGATTTGACCACAAAAACACAAATTCTCAAACAGGTAACCGGGTGACGTACAGGGTTCATTNATCACGATGCACAAAGTGGAATTTTTTTTTGAGACCGTTTTCATCCCTTTTTTGACGTCCGAAGGTGGCCCGAACCACTAGTGCTTAAACTAAGCTGTGTGCCGATTGGCACACCCTACGGCCTCGATTTTTCTACCAAACGAACGCCGAAGGACACCCGGTGAGCGCTAGGGGGGTCTTAACTCCCAGTTGTTAGCAAAAGTCTATGTATACTTTAAGCGAAGTCAGAATTAATTTTGTATAATACAATTTGGGCACCCTAATCATTTCAAAACTCTACCGTTGATATTCAAAACTCTACTGGTATAATTTTATTTTAGTACGCTTCGAATCTGGGGAAAATACACAGATTTCAAAAGGTCATGAAAACAGCAAAGATGACGGTTTACTGAACGATGTATAAAATCATGCCAACTTTGGCATAAGAAAGAAAAAACAATTCAGCTTCCAGACTTCAAACACAATTCCATAATCAAACCAAGATGTGTGTTTTTGTTTCGATATACGTACAGCTGCCTTGCAATTTGAATTGAT
This sequence comes from Oikopleura albicans, assembly GCA_004367875.1. Taxonomy (NCBI): domain Eukaryota; kingdom Metazoa; phylum Chordata; class Appendicularia; order Copelata; family Oikopleuridae; genus Oikopleura; species Oikopleura albicans. Next base: position 8,361 of record SCLG01001746.1, read on the forward strand.
AGCATTAGAATAATATGTTAACAATTAATTGAATAACTTCAACTTGAGCTTTATCGGAATTTTGAAAATGAGAAACTCGCGTAATTGGATAAAGTTTTAGCTGAACGAAAAACAATATTATTTGCGAAACAGTCGTACCCAGCGTTAGGCACGTCTTGTCGACGATCGTCGTTCGTCGACGACTGTCGTTAGCGTTAGTCGCATTTTCGCAACACTGGTCTTACCAAGCCAACCAACACTACCTAATAGCCGAAATCTCTAAGTTGTGCTACTTTAACTCATAACACTTTCTTTTGATGAAAGTGACGTGGCAATTAACAATAAGAAAAGAGTGACGAGTTATTTATGTCACCGCCGCTCTTTATAATGGAAAATAATAAAAAATGCCATAGAGTTGATATAATTTTTATCGTATAAGCATAAACGCGTCGCTTTTATTTAAAATCGTCGCTGGCCGAAGATTCTGTTAACGTATTCTATAAAAAACTTCTTTGAATTTCTGATAAAAAGCCTCTACAGGCTAGAAAACAATATAAATATCTTACGAAGTCATTTTGTGGTTTTAACGGGCTGTCCGTAATACAAAAATGAAACGGAAGACAAACAAAATATGGTAAAATAATCAAATCGCGTTAAAAAATAAGCTCGTTATATACATAAAATTTTTAGTTTTTCTTATTACGGGTAACCTGGAAAAGCGATCATTGAGCATAAAAATGAAAATCTTTTCAAACTACAATTATCGCATTATTAATTGTATCATACTTTGTGCTGGAGTGTAAACTGTCGGGCTTTGACCAATGTTCATGAATGATGATTGTTCACGCTATTTTGGCATCACCACGACAGTCTGAGCTCCAACACACTGTTAAAAACTTTATAACATTGTTCTCGCCAAATTAATCTTACTGTTCTGTTTTTTTTATTTGAAATTGAAATCGAAAACAAGTTTAATTTGAGACCATACAATATAATTTCCTCTGTTTTAAATAAGCCAGCTATGCCATTTACATTGTACTTACTTTAAAATAAACGAAATATTATACTTTAGTTATAGTCAACTTCTTGTATCCATCTTGTACCGGTTCTTGTATCGGTTCTTGTTTAAAATCGTGTTCCAGCTGATCCGTTAAGCATCATTGTTTGGCATGTTGGCCAGCGACTAACGCCCAATCAACGCGTTGCGAGCGTTGCGGATTTTTAAAAATTATCAAACGCTTGCGTTGGGCGTTGGGGAAATTTGGACTTTTCAAACTTTTGTACGTAAAATCCACGTGTTTTACAATCAAAAATTCGATTTACTTTTGGTTGCACAAATACATATCACTGAAAATTTGCACTAAAACGTCTCTCGCTAATTAATATTCTTATGTAAAAAGTGTCTCGTGTGATGCTGGATTTTTGCATGTGTCAACCATGTTATATTTTTAGTATACGATTTTTATTTTTGAAGTAAGGTCTTAAAAGGTCTCGGGAGGGATAATTGAATTCTCAACACATTTTTTTATTTTAAAGTTTAAAGCATACGTTTTATATTTCCGTGGGCCCAAAATTGAATTGTAGAGTTCGAAGAGTTACTAAAAAAATGTGTTGAAATTGTCTTTATAATATGTCTGTAGCGGACCCTGGAATTTTTTGAAGGCTTTTTTTTAAATATATGCTAAGAGTTCATCGCGGCCCCTTAAATCAATTTCAGATTTCGACTCGATCTATTTTTGACGAATACATAAGGACTGGTCAATAAAGACTAGTCAATAATCACGGTTTATATTTTATCCAGTACAACCAGTATCGTAAAACCGAATCTTCAACAAGTCATACACGTCCTTAACGTCGTATGAACAAACACCTCAATAATCGGTGTATATACCATAACGTAGATATAGGAACAAAACTGTATTACTTAACGGATATTTACTGGTGCTTAATTTTCCCACAAAACAACTTATAATTAGGTCTAGATGAGTTACTAATTATGTGATTAACTCCTACATTATGGATTATAAAGATGGTCAAAAAAGCTATATATAATTGGCTATTATTTGACTAGTTAAATTCATCAACTGTGTATAATAATCTACTATCTGTCACTCGTATACTGTGAATATTGACGAGAGTAATAGCTAGCAAAATTATCCGATTATTCATAGGGTATACCAATTACACAGCTTGTTAGCGAAAATGACATGTTTAGTCCATATCACATTTTCCCAACGTATTATAACACCACATAAGCTTGCAATATACCAGTATAACAGATAATATACCAGGTATAACAGATAAACATAGAATATTAAATTTTACATTTCAGCATACAACCCTTTAACTCATATCTAAACACTATAACATCTTTCATAGGCTGACGCATAGAACCTAAAGACTCCATGCTATGAATTTTGTTTTTGCCACATACCATAGCTTAACATATATGCGTTAAGAAAGGTTTTAATTCGTAATAGGCACAACGAAATCGTTACAAATGAAAACGACTTGCTTTAAAATAGGATTTATTGAACTTTTTTATGTCAGAGTTTATCGTCATCGTGGTCTTGGTGAGCATTCAGCTCCTCTGTTTCCGAAAATCGCCCATTTTTACGTTTTGTGATGAAGTCCCAGCCTCGAACGTAATCAACATGCCAGCTAGATGGAAAATGAGCTGTCATGATTTTTACTTTGACTTCAGAAGATAAAATAATGTATAATAATTTATTACATTTATGATTCTATTTACACGGTATACATGTATGGTTTATATAATTGTTATGAAGTCTCTATGTTGAAAAAATATTTCAAGACAAGTCCAAATATCAAAATTTAGACAAGAAGTTTGCGTTATAACCAAAATTGTGTCGCTCTAGTATTACTATTAGTAACTTAAAGTTAAACTTTTTTGCCGATCAAAATTTGTAAACAATGGCTTTGGCCCTTCCCCCGTGAAAATTAACATCAAAATATCTGAAGAAATCATGTAAATTAATATCAAAATTAAAAATTAGTGCCAAAAATGTGTAGGTATATGAAAAACCACCCTGTATTCAAATCACCATCCACCCAACTCGAATTAAACACGGCTCCTGAGACGATTAAATGTTCCGCCACCCATGGAATTTTGTCCGTTTCGGTGATATGTCGCTTTAACACGCCATCATAATAGAATCGTAGATTTTCCTTATTCCATTGTAAAGTGAAAGTATGATAGCCGGTATGAATAGAAGGTGAACCAACACTTCGACCGTAACTTTGATGATATTCGCCATATCCATCCCAGTGGACGCCTGTTGAAAATTGATCACGCTGAGAGTTGGCTTCAATAATATCAACCTAGGGATATGATTGGTAGCGTCACTTTAAGTAATTGAGTGTAATGTCGGATCTTTTGGAGACATTTTTCTGATTATTTGAGCAACAATACACTCACGAACGCTTATGTTCACATTTATAACCCTAAATTTGACAACTCAGTATGACCAAAAGAGTCAAAAAATATTGTTAATTAATAATTCGTGGACGAATGGAAAAAAATAATTTAATGCCGCCCATCATTGGGATCGGTGAGGAGTTTGACAAATTGATCAAAACCGTTTTTCGATAATTTTGAAAAATACTGTACAAGTCTACAATGTACAGTCTGTGCCTTCCTACCTCAGCCCCTTTGTTTGCTTTTCCATCCGGGACACCGTCGGGTAAGAGACCGGCTCCGTCACATTTTTCGTCATCATTGGCACAATCATGTGGCATCATCCAAAAACAACTCTGCATTGAATGAGGATAAACAATTTTCATTCGAATTTCAAAAATTCCTTTTTGGATTTTGAATAACGAATTCTTTTAATTTTCTTCTAAACGCGTTATGAAGTTGATAATATTTAATTATGCCTCAGTCATGGTCAGTGTTGTCAAAGTGATACCTAATCATTCGAATTACAATTAAGGGTCTCTAGATGTGCATAGCTCTCTAGATGTGCACGTTTTTCCGACATCCAGAATCCACATCTAGAGACCCTTGATTGTAAGACTGTTTTCATCAAAACCCTAACCTGCCGATGGTTCAAATTTATCCTGTGTATCCAAACAAGCTCCGCTGTAATCTGTTTCACTCTCTTTTGTAAAAATCATTTCGACTTTTCCATTACTACAACAGTTTACGTTTTGCTTTTTCCAGAATCGGTGAATACCGTGTTTCCATCCGCGATCTTTATAGACTATATTCCATCGTGCTGGATTAATATATGGTCCGGCGAATTCATCACTAAAAATTAACTCCGTTTTTCCCACAGCAAAATCCACATGCGGTTTCGCATTCGCAGGAGTGGTCGGATCGATCAGTGTCTTTTCCATGATTCAGATTTCTATTAGATGAACCCCCTTATCCCGTTATCTTTCACAAAAAAAATATTTCTGATTCATTTGCGATTGGCTAATATGGTCCTGGCTATATTATCGAAAAAAGATATCGACGGAATCGTGATCTTAAGACCAGTAGTTTCCCGATTTTTTGGCGGAAATAGTACACCTCCTGCGCTGTTGTCTTGCAATTTTCGCATGCAATACATCCGCAAGATAACGGAGCGACCGGGACATCTGCAAGATAACAGCGCAGTGTTAAGCACATAAAGACAGGGATTCCTGGAAAATCGGCGGAAAAATCCGCAAGATAACGGAGCCAACGGGAAAATCTGCAAGATAACGGGTGACAAGATAACAGCGCAGGGGGTGTATATCATATTTAAATACCAAATCATGCCATCACATTCATAGCTGTCACAATTAAAGCATCCTTTTGTACAGTTCCAGTAACACGGGCAAGTTCTCTCAATAGCTTTTCGATGTTCTTCTTCGCAATTTTTTATACATGATATATCTGTAATAATATATTTATTCGGGAGGCACTGAACTCAAAATCAAATTTTTATTACAGTACATCAAAAATAGATTTGAGGCTCAATTATACTTTGTTTTATTAATTAAATTTACAAAAATGTGAAAATGACGTGCATTCGAGGTCATAACTTACCTGATTCGCATCGAACAACACATCGTACGAGGTCTTCTTCGAGAATGGAAACACATATCTCGGACTCGTGTGCACTATACGCATCACATTTCTCATTGTACTCTTTTGATGCCCTTCGTAATGCTCTATTTTTAACGCGCGATAACTTCCAATATCTCGACGATCGTCTTGATAACGATACACCGAACAACAAAAAAACAAAAAGAGTTCTCATTGTTGATTGCGCTGGAATATTCTCCGTGAGAAAATTAAGTAATTATTGTGCATATGTTCTGTCACAAGCGTCTTTTTTTGTCTGAATGCTTACTTTTATATCATTATAAGTTATATCGCCTTTTCCTTCCGATTTATCAAAATGTCTACATGTATGGTGTATGCGTTAACTTCCGTTATGGGTATCATACGACTGGTCTTCGGTCTCCATTGGTACCAAATGTCGACTGGTACCAAATTCGAGTGGAATCGGGTACCAGTCGATATAGTGTACCAGTCGACATTTGGTACCAATGGAGACCGAGGACCAGTTTTTTTAGTACCACTCCTTGACCCGGTGAAATTCGCGCCGTGACGTGCAAGCGGGCGTGCGGGGGTATTTTTCTGGTACAAATTGTCATCTGGTGTAACCGCGTTTTCTGGTAGAAAATGTCTACTGGTGTAACCGCGTTTTTTGGAACAAAGTGTCATCTGGTACGGACTATCGTTTGGTCACTATTTTTTTGGTACAAACTATCATCTGGTACGGACTATCGTTTGGTCACTATTTTTCCTGGTACAAACTATCATCTGGTACGAACTGTTGTTTGGTCACTCTTTTTTTCTGGTACAAACTGTCTACTGGTACGAATTGTCGTTTGGTCACTATTTTTGAAAAAAAAAGTTAACACAAAATTTATGCGCGAAAATATTATGCGCATTTTGTGTTACGTTTTGCGTCTAATTTAAGAAATTAAGAAAGTATTATGCAACTTATTATACACCCCCTGCTGTGTTTTATAATAACCGTTTGTCAGTTGACGATTTCAAACAAATTATTTTTTTACGTGTACTTAATTGATATACAACACCTATCTTATCAAAACCGTTAAATTTAAAGGTATTGATAAAAAACAAAATTGACTTAAATTGACTTAAATTGACTTGAATTGTAAAAAAAAAAACATAAAAAAAAACACAGAGAAAAAAAGAGAAAAAAAAGATGAAACGAACAATTGCTGCTGAAGATCGCAACATCCTTCCAAAATCAAAACGACCGGAAGAACTCGAACCGACCAAAATTATAATAATAATCAAAATCGAGGCCAGCAAGGTCAAACGGTCACTAATCTGTTTTAAATATTAGTACGCAAACCGCCGATTTTCTCTAAAACCATCAACGTTATCAGGCCTGGCTCCGTCTTCTCTACGTCCATAATCCTTTAAATCTTTCATTTTATTATAATGTTTTTTAAAAAGTTTTTATTTCCGATTATTTTGGCTTTTTTAGTATTGTTTGAAATACTAACAATACTGAGCAGAGAACTGCCTCTTTTTATTGGCGAAGACAGGGATCGAAAAAAACTTATTTTTTGGGAAAGCCATATACAGATGGGCCGCCAAGTAAGGGGCCGCCAAGTACGGGACAGTTTCTCAGGTAAGGGCCGGGGCCGCCAAGTAAGGGACGGGTTTTATTAGCCAATCAAACCGCAGCCGATTTAAATGAGTTATTTTTGACCCGATAACGGCGCAGTGCGTAGGTGGGGTGACTAGAAAATTTTGAGTCGGAATTTTCACCCGATAACGGGTTTTGACCCGATAACGGCGCAGGGGGTGTATTTAAAATTAAATAAAATGATCTACAAATTTGAAGCATTTGATTGGTGGACTATGTACCAGACTATCAGACAAAAACTATAGGTGCGCCAAGTAAGGGCCAACCGCCAAGTAAGGGACGCTTTTTTCAGAACAGGAAACCGTCCCTTACTTGGCGGCCACTCTGTAAATGGTTAATAACTTCTCTGTCATAGTACTGGTTATACGGACGCTCTCAGCCCCGCTTCGCGGAGCTGCTCTATTATGGGACTGGTTATACGGACGCTTTCAGCCACGCTTCGCGGGGCTGTTCTCTGATTAAACTAGTTATACGTGCGCTCACTGTGCGCTCACTGATTATGTTTTATCAGTACCTTTTAAAGTTTTTGTATCAGTGTTTATGAGTTTCGGCCCGAAACTTTCGGGTGATAGTTTGATTGACAATTCAGAATGTCAGAGGACTGTGGAGAATGTTTTAGTTTGTATTTAATAAGTTTTATTCAAACT
>SCLG01001762.1:0-11492 GCA_004367875.1 Oikopleura albicans
TCGTATGCACACAGAATATGAGATTGATTTGTACGAGCTAAACAAAAACAAAAAGTCTATATGCGATGCTATACCAGGTAAATTTACATGACAGAAAATATGAACAAGCATGAGTTAAAACCTTTTTTTAAGTGCATGTCGCATGCCTCATTCTACAACTCAGCAAACTTCACATGCTCAAATTTTTGGACTTCCTTTACAAGTTCCTGGTCAAAGGGTCATTTCGTCTGCTATACCAAGATACCGACTCGTTTACGCTTGCATTGGCAGGACCAATAGAAGAACTGGTCGATCCTCTACTGCGCAACGAATATGAAGCCGTCAAATACAACTGGTTCCTGAGAGACGATTCGGCTTTTGAACAAAGATTCCCTGGCAAGGTATGTTTACAAATATAATTTTAAGAACTCATATAATTTGCCCTCGTCTTAGATGAAAACTGAGGTGGAAACAAACAATGGGTATTTCTGTGGATTGTCACCAAAGGCATTTGTTCAAATAATATTATAATACTTTTTTTATTATACAATATTTTTCATACATATAATTTTGAACAATAAATAGTGTTACANTTTACAAGTTCCTGGTCAAAGGGTCATTTCGTCTCCTATATCAAGACACCGACTCGTTCACGCTTGCGTTGGCAGGATCAATAGAAGAACTGGTCAATCCCCAACTGCGCAACGAATATGACGCCGTCAAATACAACTGGTTCCTGAGAGACGATTCGGCCTTCGAACAGAGATTTCCTGGCAAGGTATGTTAAGAAATATTATTATAAGAACTCATATAATTTGTTCCCACCTAGATGAAAACGGAAGTTGAAACAAACAATGGCTATTTTTGAGGATTATCACCAAAGGCATTTGTTCAAAAAATATTATAATACTTTTTGTTAAACTAAAGTTCTTCATAATTTTGACTTTTTTTCATTCATATGATTTTGAACAAAACATAGTGTTACACGATTGTAGATAATTCACCAGATTCAACTTTTGGTGAAAAAATCTGCACAAAAGGTATCAGCAAAGATACGCCAATTGAACGGCAGCAGTTTTTGGATGCCCTCTATGACAAAAAAGATGAGCAGTACGTACATGCGAGTGTCTTTTGTTTCAAGAAAGCAACGACGTCAGTGAATACCGAACAAATACGGAAAAAACTTCTAAACGTTTTCTACACGAAGTTCAGTGTCCAACCCGACTTGGTTACATTATATCCGTTAAAAGAAAATAATGAGTTTGTGTGAATTCATTTCTTATGTTCTTTAGAAAATGTCGAAGTTTTGGGAGTTTGAAAAATCGCGTTTGGTAGATTTTTTTGCTAGCCGAAAAGATGAAGATATTTTCGATTTTTTGTCTGAGAAAGAAATAGAAGCTATCAAAAGGGATCTCAAGTACGGCAATGTAGAATATTTGTCCGATAGTTTGTTGTTTCGACCCAATAAAGAAAATCCAACAACACTTGAATGTCAAATTTTTCTTGGCGAAGATCATCCAAAAGATGTTCTAGAAGTATGTTAATTTTCAAATAAAATTTTACCTTGGAATATATAATTACGTTCAGCCCTTTTTAAAAAGTTTGAAACCTCCCTATCGTATCTGGTTGGACTTTTGGAGTATCGGCGATTCGAGAAAGGAAGGACTTCATGTGATCTATCCATCAATGGGAACAAGCCTCAATCGCAAAACGTACATGAAGAAAAGTTCGGATGTAACGGATCTTATTGAGTCATTAGATGATGAAATCGAAGCGATTCAAGATATGGTTTTCCAATCGCATGCCTTAGCTCGAAAGACTGTTCTAGGTAGCGGTATTGGGATCAGCAAGCTTATGACACTCTGGATTCGAATTCAAAAACATCGTATTTGAACTGTTACACACCATATCTGTTTTATTATGCTTTGTCAACTGATTGAATAATATGTTTCACAATAAACCATTTTTCATAAATTGTTGTGTTTTATTGATTATGTTTTTCATATAAAATTATTTAATACTATTGAATTGTACTCCAATATTTTTAAAGCCTTTGTTGTTTTGTTTTATCCTAGGAATAAAACAAAATTTGTAGTCATTTTGTAATATTAATTTCTAGAATAAAAAATAGCACATTTTCAGCTTTGACATTCCATAGGAGTTATATTTTTAACATATCCAGAAATTGCTTACCTGGCGTTTTATCTAGCCGTTTTTTCAAAACGAGATATAGCCCATATCATATGAATAATAATACGCAATTTTTTGTGTTTACTCCTATTTTGAGTCTAATAACTCTAACCCCTTTGCGGGTTTATCTTGCTGCTTTTCAATTTTTTTTTCGGTTAGCCCACCCACGGACTACGGGTTATAGTCACTTTGTAATAGCTACTTTGGCATATTGGTTGCATTTCATCATACAATCTAAGGATGGCTTTTATAACTCAAATAAATAATGATACAAAAATTGCTTCCTTTCTGTCACCAATAGTAATATGATCGGAGTTTAAAATTTCTCACTCGTGCGTTTATCCGCCTCGTGTTATTTGATAATAACAATTTAGTATAACAACCCCCTGATCGTGTTCTAATATGGCCGTTATGGGCCAAGAATTCTCCTAAAAATCCGCCTACGCGCTGTGCAGTAATTGGGCACACTGAGTAGTTATTATGCCTTCCCATTGCGCAGTTACTTGGCAAAAAATTTTCAAAATAATATGCTTTAGACTCTTTTTGTTCATTTTTATTTTAACTTCGCGCCCCTATGGGCTTATCCGGCTATTTTATACAACTACTTTGCTCAATTATTGGTTTATCCGAAAAAAAGTTTTTTGCTTTTCCCGAAAAAAGATGCGCCTAAAATTGAACGAAAATGATAGTAAACAGAGCTCAATCGAAAATCGCTGATGTACGGGTCTACTTTAATTTTATAAGAAAAAAATATGAAACATAAAACAAAGCTAAAATTTTTAAAGGTTTAACATGATCACAAAGGCGTTTAGGCCAAATTCGGACTAATACACCCCTAGGGATTATATGCCACTTTGGACCCTTATATAATGTTGTACAGTTTGTACATTGTAATTTATATTGTATGATTTTGTCGTCAGCTTGTTTTTATTTGCGTAAACACGGCGAAAGCGAATATTTTGGATCCCGATGGAAATAAAGTACACAGGGTGCGCAGTTATCTTGCGAAAATTGACGCTCGTACGCTTATCTTCCGACTTTTCATAATTTTGTTTTTTCTGGATTTATAATAATTATGTGCTATGCACTGAGCAGTTATCTTGCAAAAAACCGATTATCTTGCAACTTTTCAAAGACGAAGTTAGCAAGATAACTGCGCACCCTGTGTATACAAAGCAGTGTTTTGTCGCTTGCTCGTCTTAAGGGCAATTTATGTTTCACAGTTTGCGTTTCTTTTCAGAAGTTTAATCAATGTCTTGGCAGAAAAGGATCGGATAAAATTTTAATAAAAAGCTAGCTAACCAATTATTATGCCGCAAGTAATCAACTTTTTCAAAATTACTCACTCTTGGGTTCATCCGGCCAGTCTTTTGTTGGATAATAACAATTTGGTATTAGACATTCTATACTAGTGCTGTTATTGGCCCGTTTTTGCCTGTTAATTATCCGAACAATCCACCTACGCTCTGCACAGTTATCTGTTCATTACTACGTAACTAAATGTTTTTCGACAAAAATCCCGGCCGGATAACTGGACATGGGGTTACGTTTTATCCCTCTTTCAAAATATGGACTGTCCTTGTAGCAAAATTTAGCTTTAAAAATCAGTTACATTTTATGTTTTATATTTTTTGTCATAAAATTTAGCTAGACCCGTGTTTCAGCGATTTTCGATAAAACCCGTTTTATTACCATTTTCGGTCCAATTGTGTTGAAGTGGTAAACAACAGTTAACCTAGGATAAATAATTTAGTTCATTTAAAATTCCTAGGAAAACCATTTGTGCTTTATTTAACGTGCACCAAGAGCTAACTCATAATGAGAAATCTAAGAAAATGTGTTCACTTACACGTCTCATCGCGTGATACTGAAAATAAATTATGAAAATCGAGGGGGTTTATGGCAAAAAATCTTTTTCACCAAATAACGGCGCAGTGCGTAGGCGACGCGTCGTACTATATATTTGTGACCTGATAAAAGAACGAACGAGAATTTTGACCTGATAACGGCGGATCTGGTGTATCATATTTTTATTGTTTTTTAGTTTCAATGTTCATAATTTGCAGAAATGAAGAAAGGTACAAAAAATAAATCATGAAAATAAAAGATAATAATACATAAGATAAGATACACCGCCTGTCTACGTAACTTAACGCCCCTTAACTTAACAAGAATCATGTAACTTAACAAAAATCACGTAACTTAACAGTTTTTTCGCGGCAACTTTTCCGCCTACGCCCTACCCACGTAACTTAACAAAATTGACGTAACTTAACAAAAATCAGATAAAAAAAGAAAAAAAAAGTTTTGATGAAATTTGCATCGAATTTCCGAAAAGATCCTAGACAAATTCATGTTTTTCTAAGAAAATAATGCTACAAAACCATGTCTTTTTACGTTTCGGAAGGATACAGATTTTAGAACGCTATCCATAAACTATGCCGCTGAGACGACTTATCCACAATTTTTAAAATCTCTATTCATCTTAATTGAAAGTGTTTTTTTTTTGTAATTTGTTTATTTTTATGGTAAAATATGATATCCTTGATATCACACATATTGGAAATTATTACATTTTATTTTAAAATTGGAAATAAATCTAGAGAAAAGGGCCTACATTGACGTAACTTAACACTTTTGTCAATTTTGGACAAAAAAGCCTAAATTGGCGTAACTTAACAGTTTTGAAAATGTTTTCCAGCATTTCCGCCTACGCACTACCCATCTAACTTAACAAAATGGACATAACTTAACAAAAATCACGTAACTTAACACCTTTTTTTTCCAAAAGTTTTGTTAAGTTACGTAGACAGGTGGTGTATAAGATAAGAAAGAATAAGAAAGAATACAGGGTTTTTAAAAGTTGAATGGTTTTTTAGTATTATAAATAATGGACTATTTCAATTTTTTTCAGTTTTTGACTGGCTACAACATTCTGTGCTTTTATTAAAAAAATATTCTGGATTTTTTTTGAGTTTAAAAAGGTCATTCTGTTTTTTTTTCTGTTTTTTTTGACGGAAAAAGTTCTATAATATCCTAGGATATCATTTTCATGATGCCAAATCAACAAAAAAAAACACACACACACAATAACAACCACAACTACTACTTCAACAACCACTTCAACAACCACTTCATTTCATTTTTTGAACGTCCCTTTACTTTATTTTTTCAAAAAAAAATTTCCCATCTTTGTAGCCTTAATAGGTGCGCTAGGCGTCCCGCATGAGCGAGGCATAAAAACGCCTGTTGCAAGCTCATGGTTAGCAAACGGTCCCCACCAGGTGGCCACACGGACGGTAGTTTTTTTAACGGAAAAATAAAGTGAAGGTCGCTCAAGTCTGATTTCTAATGAAAACCTTCAAATTATTTTCAAATTTTCCTGGCGACGACTCCCAATCGAGCAGCCATAGAAACCAGTACTGTGAGAAAAGTTATCCAATTTTGATTAGAAATGAGACAAAAAAATCCTAGGATTTCATTTTGTGATTTCGGTAAAAAAAAAACACTCAACAACAATCACTCTCAACAACAACAACCACAACAACCACTTCATTTCATTTTTTGAACGTCCCTTTCACTTAATTATTTCAAAAAAAAAATTTCCCATCTTTGTGCCCTATCTAGGTGCGCAGACTAGGCCTGAACGCGAGGCATAAAAACGCCTTTTGCAAGCATTCAGCTTCGCTGCGGTCTCCACCAGGTGGGCACACAGACGGGAGTTTTTTAACGAAAAAAATAAAGTGAAGGTCGCCCAAGTCTGATTTCTAATCAAAACCTTCAAACCATTTTCAAATTTTTTTGGCGACAACTCCCAATCGAGCAGCCATAGATGCCAATTTTTTTTGAGAAAAAGGTATCCAATCCCAATTAAAAATTCAGACAAAAAAATATATAAAAAATGTATATTTATAATTTGAAAAACACCTAGCGGCCACTGCGTATACAACGCCCTAGCGGTGGTGGCTAACTAAAAAAAAATGTTTCAAAAAATTGGCGCCATCTGAGTGTGTGCTCCCGTGCACAGCTGTGCGCGCATCAGGCAAATTGGTAATTTGTGTGCATACGCGCACAGCTGTGCACGCATCGGCATTTTTGGCGGCACTGATTGGCGGGCCGCGGTTTTGTTGTGCCGACATAAAAGGGCGCGGTTCTAGATTGAGAACATCACTTTCACTTGTTTGAATCACCGCGCCCTTTATGTTTATGAATTTGTTCTTCCCATTTCCCTGATTTCGCCTAAAAATAATCGTTCTTTCAATCATGGGCCATGATTCATGGCACAAAAAAGAAGAATATTTGTTTTTCGAAGAAATAAATTAAATTTAATAAATTTTAAACTACAGTAGACAGTATGAGTCAATAGTGTAAATTTGAATCTCATGTGCGAACATGTTAATGTATTAAATTTATGGTGTTTTTCCTAGGAATTAATCTTTGTTAATCATGTAAAAAAAATTGAAAAAATATTCAAAAAATCAGATCAGAATATAAATGACGGTGTCGTGTCAATATGTATATAAATAAGTATTCGCTCGGGCTGATTCGCTCCCAAGGTTTACAAATTTCTCCGACCACGCAAAAAACTGCCCGATAATTACGCATGGCATCGTGCCGGATAAGAGTACGCGCGGGAAATTGCACAATACCAAATTGTAATTATCTAATGAGAAACCAGCCGGATAAATGCACGACCGGGAAATTTTAAGATTCGATCATAGTACTCATTTTTTAACTGCCGTTAATTGAATTAACTAACTGAATTACATGCCAGTTAAAATTGACCTATTTCTTGATTTATTTAGATAAGATTTTTTTTGAGTAATAGTAGGAAAATTTACGTTTCTGAAACAAATATGATGCATGTATAACAAAATAAGATTTGTTCTCATAAGGAGAAGCATAACAAAATATTATGTTATCGTATTAACTGATGAGCTATTTATATTACGGAATATGACCAAGAAATATGATTTTTGTTTTGTGATCAATGTGTTTAATAATACCATTTTCGATTTGGCCATGCATGAAACTTTCCTTTAAATATGGTTATTTATATATCTGCGCCCAATTTTTGCACATCAGATGTGTTGCATAAAAGTCATGAAATCTGTACTCGCAGAAAAAGTGTCCCACAGAATGGGCAAGTGACGTCTTTGCGGCAACATGCTAACAAAAAATAAGGGGCCTTAGTATAGGATATGCTTTTCATGTACATCGCCTAACTGCTTGAAGTAACAGTCAGTTTGCCCGCCTACGCACTACCTGTTTAAAGTAACATTTCCGTCAGCCTGCTTGAACGAAACTTAAAAAATGGAATAAAAAACTGGACTTCAAGTGGAACTGTTTAAGCAGTTAGTATGTAGGAGGAAAATTGACGTTTACTTCAAGCAGGTAGGTGGTGTATATAGTTAACCGGTAGGTTTTCAAACAAACAATAAGTAAAAATACCGGTTATCTATGAAGCCTGTACTAGCCTTACTTTCATATGGGAAATTCAAAATTTTGCTCCTTTTCTCGATCCTTACCGAGTCTGTTATAAAAAAACATAAATTGGCCGAACAGAACCGCAGTGCACGAGCGGGCTAACCGCTAATTTTTTTTTTTTTGGAAAAAACGGCTGGATAAACCAACACGTGGGCAAAGTGGTTGGATAAAGACGGCGGATAAACCCACAGGAGATTAGTAACTAACAAAATCATTTGGCCGTAAATCCAAGCTTCATAAAAAAAAAAATTATGTCAACCACTTGTTTTCAACATTTTGATGATTCGGAACTCTATTGATTTTCTTACGAATTCACTATATTTATCCCTACGAGTCATGAGGTCGATAATGAGATATGAGTCATTCTGGAATAAAAAAAATGAAACACCACCATCTTCGCAACATCATAATAATTTTAAAAACTCGGGTAAATAATTAAACGGGAAAATCCGACCAGATAATGGCGCAGGGGGTATACATTACTTGTCAAATTTTAAGTTCTCGAATCTAATTGGTCAATGTTTCGTCCAATCAGAACAGAGTTTTTTTTGCTCTCGGGCGTTTTTGGTGGCAATTTTTTTGCTCTCTACCGCCGCGCCGCACGTGGTAGGTTTTGTCACAGCTCAGCGTACCCCTAGCCTTACTACTGTAATGGTGTGCGTTTAATACTTCATTATGCTTTAGATGGTCATTTATCAACCCTATTGAGTGTTTTCAAGTAAAAAACGACGATTTAAGCACATTTGAAAAAAATCAGGAAATTTCCATATGATTCGTACACATGAGTTCTGAAGAGTATTGATATAATTTTAATACTTTATTATGNCCGAATTAGATTATAATCATTCGTGTTTGTACGTACATTATTGTTCATACCTACAATGTTCTAACATGTGACGATAATAATGCTGTTCCCGGGAAAGTCTGTGTTTATATATCACTAGTGCAATTGGGTTGACAAAAATGAACCTACCGACCCGACCTAAAAAAAACCATAACATAATTGTACGCGTACAAGCGCTGGTATCAAGCGAGAACGTAACAATTTTGCGATAACGTAACAGTTTTTGACAAGTAATACTATCACTGTCAAAGTGTTACTTTCTCGCTTCTATAATGGTGAATAAAAATGAATAATCATGAGAAAACTTTAGCAGCCAGTTTTGTGCTTAAAACGGTAAGACCAACCTGTCATTTTCTAAGTCTTATTAGCCAACAATTAAATATAAATTATATTTTATAATCCTTTATTTGGTTTCTACTTTATACCGATTTAAACGGTGCCAGTAGGAAGAAAACCAACTTTTAAACGAATTTGTTTTCCAACCATTTTGTTTTCTAAAACAATTTCAAACGGTAAATTATTTGGTATTAAACCAATTATTGTCAACGGTAGTAATGTCAACGTTCACAAAATAGACCACAAATATTTAATGGGGTTTATCATCAACCATATCTCGTGTTTTTAACCGACATTAATCTGATACTTCTAACCAAAAAATGCCAACGCCATTTTCAATTTAAAAATGACAAATTGCGGATAGACAAAACGGTTATCTCGGCGTTCTGGAATAATTATTTTGACCAAGTTCTAGCAACAACGACATAACATGGTACAACGGATGCGTGTTAATGTTGCACAAACAGATGGAACAGAGCAGAAACGGAGCAAAATGAAACATTAAAGCGCAGCGCGTAGGCGATGAAACATCCGTAACTTTTTCTCCAGCCAAAACTTTTTCGAAAAAAAAACATAATAAATATTGGAGCGCAGCCGGAAAAAATCAAACATTAAGGTGTCACATTAGAAAGTACTCGATGTATACAGTATTACGTACTGAGTCCCTTAATCGGTCCGTAAATCGGCATTAAATTCGCAAAATTTAATTTAAGAAAAAAAAGACAAAAAAGTAAAAAAAGATCAAAAATTAAGACAGACTTTTTGGGTACTCCAAACATGAGGGTTTCAATCATGAGATTAAAGGAAACATTCAGCTTGAATTAAAATAATCCAAATCTTAACTAGCACGTTATAATCACTTAAAAACGTTCAATGGACAAGTGGGCTCAAACGTCCAAGACGCTGCAAAAAAAAGTTGCTTTCAACCTCCATAACTTCTGCTTAGTTAACACTTCGCTGCGAGGTATTTTTTCATGAATTAGTCATTTAATCCTTCATATGCCATGTACGGCTAAAATTGTTTTGAAGGTTATAAAGTACACAGAAGAAGGCTATAAGGTCCTCCAATAGTACTAGGTCATTTTTTTGTATCAAAATCAAGTCTTGATTTTTTTTTTCATTTTGCATTTCATTTTGAACGTTTGTGAATGCCCCTTATACACCACACAGCGGCCGTGTCACAGCCTCTTACGCTAACATCCGTTATGTTAACAAAAATTTCGTTATGTTAAACAGTGTTGTGTTAACAGTATTATATTAACGTGTGATAATGTTAACATAACGGGTTTTGTGGTGTATTTTGAAATATTTAATTTTTCCATGTGGTTATTAAGTCTAGTCAGTTGCGGGACCTAATCCGAAAATAAATATAGCAATGTCCCTAAATTAAATACTTTAATTTATATTTTTTATACAGACGATAATTTCGAGTAACAAAATTCTTATGCAAGATAAACTTATGCAACGAACGGTTCTTATATTATTTCTTATACAACATTTAGCTCCCTTTATTTGAGAGCGTAAAAACGGGTTTACAAATTTGTTATTTTGCATAATCGTATTTTCTTTTGCAACATGTCGCGTTGATAGAATTGAGATAATAACGAAAAATGCTTTAACGCCCAGAATGACATGCGCAATCTTAAGAAATACAAAGAATATAAGAAATATATAATTCTATTTTAACTATAAAATCGACAGTAAAACCTTAAATAAATTTTAAAACCAATGGTTTAGATTCA
This sequence comes from Oikopleura albicans, assembly GCA_004367875.1. Lineage (NCBI taxonomy): Eukaryota > Metazoa > Chordata > Appendicularia > Copelata > Oikopleuridae > Oikopleura > Oikopleura albicans. Next base: position 10,579 of record SCLG01001762.1, read on the forward strand.
AAACGTCAAACATCATTTTTTTTTAATTTATAAGTCGAAAGATTCGTAGAAGATTCAAACAAAATAAACGAAAAAAAACGGATCCAAATTAGGCTCAGTTAATTATTTCTCAATGTGAGACCGTACAGTCACTACTTGACGCCACCGTTGGCGACGTCTTTCGGGGGAATAAAACGTATTTAGTGGGAGTGAATATTGTCTTGCGCATACACGCGACCACTGAATGAAAACTACAACACCTTCGAATATTTGTTTTTCCATTTTGGACGAAATTTCAGTAATTTTTTTTTTGTTGAACAATTCCAACAAAAAAAAAATTGAAATTAGAGTCAATTTTAGCTTTTCGGTTATCTGAAATACTTATTAAAATTAGATCTGAAATTTTATACACCACTTGCGCCGTTATCGAGTCACCGGTTATCAGGTCAAAATTCTTCTTCAAAATGTTGACCCGATAACGGCGCACGTGGTGTATCAAAATTGCGCAGAACAGTGACAATAAGTGCTACAATTATAACTCCTACACTCCCAAATGATCTTAAATGTTATATTATTTTAGTTCCATTTTGTTTCGTCTTTGCCCGGCTTTAATCATCTGGCAGGATGTTGTTTGGGTTAGCGTTTTTTGGTGTTGTCTGTGCCCGTCCTCAATTTTCGTCCATTGGGGAAGGTGCATACGGCCCGGGCGAAAAAGTCAATTTATTTGGGCACTTTCCAGAGGAGGCGGATTTTTTCGAGGGAAATTATAATGCGTATCTGTTTCATATGGATACCGCAATGGGTATGTCGAATCGAGTCGCGCTACAGTGTGAGTCAAAAACAACCGACACGTTTGAAAATGGCGATCCCCTACCGCTAACACAACAAATGTACTTCAAAACATTCCTGAGCTGTGACCTTCCCGAAATGCAGCT
>SCLG01001767.1:0-13983 GCA_004367875.1 Oikopleura albicans
AAACCGGGCTTTAACCGTTACGAAACTAGTCGAATCGCTTTTGTTTATTCGAGAGCAGACCGACCGACCCTTTCACGAGGACAAAAATGAAGCCAAAAATGAAACTTTGGGTCGAATGAGAATTCGAGCCAGGAAAAAACAAGACTTTGTCTCGAATACGACCGAAATGTTAGGTAGCATTTATTTAGGATCTCGAAGAGCACTGACGACTTTTTTCCACTATTGCAATATATAAGTATACAGTTGTAATATATTGCATTCATTGTCGAGCCTTCTCCTAGACAACTTACAGGGGTGTCTGGTTATAAGATGGTATACACCAGATGTACCTTTATCTTGGGAAAGTTTGGGGCTAAATGGATCTAAGATAACGGAAAATAGGGTCATGTTACCAAGATAACGGTACATTGTGTGGGCGTATGGTTGAAAATGCGTAGGCGAATCTAAGATAATGGAAAATAGGGGCGAAAGTATTGCGCAATACATGTGTTTGTTTATAAAACCTCAAGATAATGGAAAATAGGGGCTATGTAACTCGAGAGTATTGCGAAATACGTGTTTTTTTGTTTATAAANAACCGGGATTATTGAAAAAAAAAGACAAACATGCGGCCCGGATCTGATATTTTCGCTATTTAACGAAAACGCCAGCCAAAATGCAAAAAATATCCACAAAAAGGCGAATTCGTGGGAATTAGAATAAGAATTATAATAGGTTTATTTAACTCGCCAACATCGTCAACACGCAAATTACGCAATGTTAGGTTTTTTGGACGTTGTTTACAATGGCGCTCAATTCGGGTTTATATCGGTTAAAGAAGCGACTGCAAAAAAAGCGTCCTATATTTATGCTTGAAAACATTTCATTCTTCCTCGTGAGCAAAGCCAGAAACCACAAAGGAAATAAATAAACTGGGACGTTGTTTGAACGAATACGACACCCATCGTATTCTTTTCTACAAATTCAAAGATACAGTACTTATTCCCAATAACAACGCTCCCAATACCGATTAACTCCCTCTAACCGATGCGCGCGCCTTGTTTATCGAATATGAGTCGGAAGATAGTAACGCATTTTAATAAAATAAAAACAAATCTACTAAAAAAAATTAACTGCTTCTTATGTATGTTTTAATTTAATTATAACTTATCAAAAACAATTTTTACAGAGAAAAGTTAAAAATCGCCAAAAACGATTTTCTAATAAAATTGCCAATATAGGCGTGAACCAATGGAATTTGGCACCTGTGGACCAAAGTATGATCAAATGTTACTCTTAATAATTCAAATGACTGTTATTCAATTCGTTTATCCATTTTTTAATTTTTTATTACAGTCCATACTCCCATTAAAGACGCTTTTAGTAGGGTCATTTTTTCGCAAAATAGTATTTCAAAACCGTCCAAAATTGAGCACTTTAAAGTAGTGCTCTAATGGGGGTAGGGACTGTAATGAATTGAATTTCGTTGGAACATTCATATTTTGTTATCATTTGTGAAAACAAAGTCTCCGTTTTGCTGTACTAGCAAACTAAAGACAAAACAAACAAATTTTTGTCACGATTTTCGTAAAAATGGATATGCTTGTAATCCAGATTTCTCAAAAATTAGAAAAACAAAAATAGTTAAAAACACGTGCAAAACATGTAGTTTCCTTTTTTTGGTAGATTTTTGTCTCTCTCGTCAAAAAATTTTGTTCATTTAGCTGTGAAAGAGGACGAAAGTAAAAAAAATTAGATTTTTTATCAAAACTGGTGCGTTTCATGTCGAGTTTTCTACTTAACTAAAATATAAAATAAACTCGAACATTTGTTATATTTACGCAGATTTGCTGAAATTATGTACTGTTTTCCGTTTTTAAAAATCTCGATCCGTTTGGCTGTTATTAACGATGAAAGTCGATTAGGCAGAATCGTGCCTGATCGGTTAGACGGAGTTAAGGAATTGCCTGGCAGTTAGTTGGTAGTTGCCAATCACTGATACTGTAAAACTGTAGTGGGACGATTTTTTGCAAAATATTATCCAAAATTAAAAAAAATTTAAATAACCACCTTTGCAATTATCCGGCAGTCTTCACGCAAAAAAAAACCTTGTCGAATAACTTCGTAGGGCGTAGGCCGGAACTTAAAAACAGAATGAGAAAAAAACTTGCTAGATAACAGTACAAACGGACCAACCTGCTGGATAACTGCCTAGGTGGTGTTTATACACTTTAGGACAATTAACCCGAGTGTGGACGCTTTTTCGAGAATCAAAAGCCGCTAATTGGAGTAAGGACTGTACTGCTTTGGTTAGCTACTAAGTTTTAATGAAATTCTAATACACCACCTAACCATGTGAGATAACACCATTTGGGATAACAGTTTGCATTTGAGATAACAGTTTGCATTTGAAATAACACTTTTTGGGCGTTTTTTAGACGAATTTTTTTCCAGGATTTACGCCTACGCACTACCCATTTGAGTTAACAGTTGGCATTTNTCTCACTTATTCACACTGGTAAAAGTCATAATTGAATTTGTTTCCATCTATTGTTTAGGGAGTTTTGTTATTCCGAACAAAATGATTATGCAGGTGCTAGGAACTATCATAATTTACCATGTAAAGCAGAATTATTTTATTAGCATATCATAATTCTGCATTTTTGAAAAAAAAACTAAAAAAATGTGAAAAATTTAGCATTTACAGATTAGGGTGCTCTCGGTTTGTGTTCAAATCAATACCAGAAGGAATTATAAAAATTCAGATTATACATGTAAGTTTACACTAAATGTTTAAAAATGGATTTTTATCCAAAAAAATCATGTTTTTGCTACTGTTCGCCCCTAAGAGTTAAAGTAGGAAATTTTAGGAAAGTTATGATGTACAGTCCTACCTCAAAATCGTTACGATATGTGGTTTGAAAAATCATAACGATTTTGAGTCACGACGTAATTTCGTTACGATTTTGAGCTTAACGATTTTGAGCTTAACGATTTTGAGCGTAACGATTTTGGGCGTAACGATTTTGACCGTAACGATTTTTAGATAGGGACTGTACTTATTATGACATTTTTTGCCAGTGGAAGTTGTTAGATACGATGCGCAAATTTTGAAAAAGTGATCTGAAAGAACACAATTTTAACCGCGGGCACCCTAATACTGATATGGATCGTCTTTAACGGTTTTAATATTAAAATGCGGGCTAACATATGCGTGTATTTCCGGTACATACAGTATTTATCCGGAACGGTTTGGTGTAATCTATATTCGAGGTAAAACTGATTTACTGTTTCGCCTGAAAACACAAAAAAATACTAAATTTGAATAGTTTAAAAATGGAACTTAAACACGACTTTCGAAAAGTTGTATAAATTAGTGCCAATTAGAGATGTTCAAAATAAAGTTTCATGTATTTTTCAGTAATTTTTCAGTAATTTTTCGCTCGATGATGTTAGATAATCCAAAAACATCGAAACAAGTAATCAATCTTTTGGATTTTTGAGCTAAACATCTACATTTGACAGAATAAATACAAATTGTCAAACTAATTATTTTTGAACAATAAATCGCTATTCAACCATTCCTCCAGCTAAAAGGTTACAGTATGAGGTTATATAACATACTTAAAAGCGAGACGCACGTTATTAAACCTAATACTGTACCAAAGTTGACATGATGGCAGCGCCGTTTTTCGAAGAAATTCCCCGAAAAACGTTTTCCCAGAAAATTTTCCCGAAAAATCACAATTTTTTTTAAGAGCGAATTAAGAGTAGCTCTATAGTTTCCGCCTTAGCTTTTAATGGTTATGAGGACAAAAAACCCGAAATCTGACCGAAACTGCTAGTAAACCGGGCTTAATCGAAAATCGCTCAAACACGGTGTCAGTAAAATCTCATGAGAAAAAAATATAAAACGGAAAACGGAACTGATTTTTTTGTGAAAATTCTAGTGTTATGGTCGGAAGGGCGTTTTGTGCAAATTTGCACCTTTTTCCCCTTCGGATTATATGCCACTTGGGACCCTTAGGAGTTAATGACAAAAAATCTCACGCTCTGCAGAGATACCGGAGAAAAGAGGGATACCCCAAATCAAAATAAAAGGGGTCTTTATATCATCTTAAAATATGCCGACACGATATACAAGAAACGCTTGGCCAGTTTTCATGAAAATCAACCGGTAACTACGGTTCTTTTACTTTTTTTCATTTCCTTTCTTTCAAGATGCTCAAAATCGCTTCTATCATCCTGATTTTAAAACGCGAAAAATTATTTTATAGCGGAAATGCATATTCCTCCTTAAGTACGGCACTTAAGAGGGGGAAGACTGTAATACAAAAATATTAAAAAAAAGGAAATCGCCTTTCGGTGATTTGCTTTTCGGTGATTGGCCGAGCGCGCTCAAAGAAGACCAATGACAGGCCACATAGGCCTCAGACGCGCTGTCAAGCAACGTTACCAAAAAGTGGTAACATTATTTATTTTTTTCGCGTTTGAAAATCACTGCGATATATATCTGTATGAATATGCCAACAGTATACCTAGCAGTTTCTGGTTGTGGCGTAAATGACAAAAAAGTTAGTTGTTCAAATCAAACGTGAAAAAACCAATGCATTACCATAAATATAAAATAAAGTAAAACAAAATTTCAAATCTTACCAGAAACAGTATTTTTACAACAAGTAATTTGATGAAAAAAAAAATGATATTAGCCACGTATTTTAATAATAACGAGTCAAAAAGGGTCGATGAAAATTGGCACCTAGTTGTCTATGTTTTTAACGAAAATATTAGTGTGAAGAAATCATCACTTCCTGCTCGGATGGAATGAACGGTTCAGTTAAATCTAGAATTTTCCCCACAATAGGAAGCCGCTCGAGGATTCATATCCGAATTCAAATATTTAGAAAAAACTGCTAACGGAACTAGGTCAATCCTAGAAATAGCATTTTTTCAATCTCAATTGATGTTTGATGAAGTGGTACTATTTGCAGAAGAATGATTTACACCCCCTGCGCTGTTATCTTGCAACTATCGCCTGAAAAAAATCCGCAAGATAACGGAGCGAACGGGGACATCTGCAAGATAACAGCGCAGGGCTTAACACATAAAGATAGGGATTCCTGGAAAATTGGCAGAAAAAAATCTGCAAGATAACGGAACCAACGGGAAAATCTGCAAGATAACGGGTGACAAGATAACAGCGCAGGGGGTGTACTAGAGTATTCTGGGGTAATATAATATTATAATATTATACCGAAATATTTCCTTGTTTTTTTGTTTTTAACTCCCAGGGATAACCTGACATATCTATTCTACTTCAAATACATCGTTATGTTCCAAAACCAAATCAAAAAAAGTGTAACATAACGGCGCAGTGCGTAGGCGATTTCGTTGGAAAACGCCAAAAAAAAAGAAAATTGTAACATAACGGGACGAACGGGGAAAATATTGCGCAATATGTGTTTTTTTTTAAATTGTAACATAACGGGACGAAGGGCGAAAATATTGCTCAATACGTGTTTTTGTAACATAACGGAAAATAGTGATTACGTAACACAAAAGTATTACTAAATAAGCGTTTTTGTTTTGTACAAATTGTAACATAACGGAAAATTATAATATAACGGCGTAGTGTGTAGGCAAAAACGCCAGAAATTTTTTTGCTAAAAAATTGTAACATAACGGGACGAACGTGAAAAATTGTAACATAACGGGGTGAAACACAACGGCGCACCTGGTGTATATATTTATAAATTTATGTTGCGAAAAACATTTTCGCCATTGGCTTTTTTATTAGAAACTCAAAATTTCCGATTTAAGGGTTGGTATCCATAAAAATAGTTGAGTAGTATAGGCTAGTACGTCATGCTTGAGTAGCCCCAGGCTACATATAATCTCAGCATGTTTCACGATGGGACCCGCCCGCTAAGTGTGATAAAGCGCCTCTGGTGCGCCACTCATTACACCAAGTGTAAAATGAAGAGACTGACTCACGACAAAAAATAATATTTTGCACAATATTATAAAACGAATATTGAAAAAAAAAAGTTACAAAATTGTATAATATTGTGCATATTATATTTTGGTTATATTTTAATTTGTTTCCGATTCCGATTTATTTTTGGGTCTTCAGAGAAAAAAACATTGGAAGAAAAAAAAATACAAATTATTCTAAAATTGCATCAAATTCGAACTCATCCTCGGTATCTTGTTCGTCATTGAATAGGAGGTATACGTCATCGACGTTTTCTGAAAAACGGTGTTAAAATATTTATAAGAAAGTTGAAATGGGAGGGAAAATGTAACACCAAAATATTTTTTACAAGATTTGTGCTGTGTCATTTTTCTTTATAGTCCAGAAAAGTGATAAAATACGCCAAATCTTGGTAAATAATATTTCGTTTTATAGGATGAAACAGCCCAATTAAGCGGCCAAAAAAAATTTAAAATAGTTTCAACTAATAAGTCCAGTGAACTATTTAGTTCCTGCTATTTTAGTTAAGCATTTTAGAAAAAAAATAAACCGTATAAACTGTTTAGTTTCAACTATTTTCGTTGAACTTTTTAGTACAACTAATAGTTTGATCTAAGTAGTTTTAGTAAAATAGTCTGAAGTTCAGACTCTGAACTAATAGGTTGAACTAAATAGTTGGACTATAATAGTTTGAACTAAATAGTTCAATTTTACAAGACCGAACTAAATAGTTCTCAAAAAGTGAAATATATAACATGCGGTAGAAGTTTTTCATTTTTTTCTCCAAGTTTGTGTTTCTCCATATTTTTGTTTCTCCAAATGTGTGTTTCTCCATATTGTTGTTTCTCCAAATTATAGTTTCTCCATTATTTCTCCAATTTGTCTATTCTCCAAAAAAAAATATGTACACTATTATTCATGCAAAAAAAAAGTTGATTTTATTTTTCTAACCTATACCTTGTTGACCTAATAAACCTGCCACTTCAGGGTACTGTCGAATAAAACTAGAACACAAAATCCCTTAACCTTCAAAATGTTAACAAAACAATTACTTACTAAGCAACAGCAAATTGCACAAAATATTTGATAAATTCATCCTTCAATTTCTGCAAAGCCTCTTTGACGATGTTCGACAAAATTTCAGGACAATTGGCTTGCATAATTCCAATGCTTACTCCTAGAAGAGCCCAAAAAAGTGTCCATTGAAAACCTAAACTTTTCTCGATTTGGATCAAATCGCAAAAAAAAAATATTTTACCTTCTGCCATTTCGCGATTCCAGTAATGCGGGTCGTTGTAGTTTTGGCCACGGCAAAATCGGTAGAGGTACAAAAAGGGGAGCAACAAAATCCCCCCAATTATGGTACATGAGTTTTTGAGCGTATTCCAAATTGCTTAAAAATAAGGTTGAAAAGTGTGTTTGACATTGGGCTATTTAAAAAAGTAAAACTCGTAAGTTAAGAGTAAATATTTTTAACATTAGTTTGAACTAAAAAAGGTCAAAACTTCTAGTTCTAACTTACGTTTGACTTTAAAAAGTTTGAACTAACACATTTCAAAAAAAAAAAGTTTGAACTAACAAGTTCGGACTATTTAGTTTGAACTAACCAATTAAAAATAAAAAATTCAAACTAATGAATAAGAGTAACATTTCCAAACTTACAAATTTGAAATAACCCGTGAAAATTGAAAAATTTCATCTAAAAAAAAATCAAAACTAATAGTTCTTACGAAAAAACCTGATAAGCACAAGTCCCGATTATAACATTATACCTATTCGTGCGAGCTAGTAAGTTTGGACTCTTGGTTTGAACTTAAAAAGTTCGAACTAACAATTTTTAGTTTAGATTGAAAATTAGGATTATCAGTTCCGACCGAAAATTCACGAACTATTAGTTTGGATTAAAAAATCATTAGTTTGAACAAGAAACCGATGGAATATTTGTCCGGATTAATTAATAAATTGAACTCTTAGTTCGGACTAAAACCGAACTATTAGTTCGGACTAAAAACGAACTATTAGTTCGGACTATAAACGAACTATTAGTTCGGACTAAAAATGAACTATTAGTTCGGACTAAAAACGAACTATTAGTTCGGACTAAAAACGAACTATTAGTTCGGACTAAAAACGAATTATTAGTTCGGACTAACAACGTACTTTTAGTTGAGACCACAAAAATAATAGTTGGAACTAACAATTTTAAATTTTTTTTTATTAGTTCGGACTACTAACTTGAACTAAATTTTTTCCCAAATTCTAACATCCGTTAATTTGACATTTTTTTTTGCTGGACACTGATTCCCGAAAAATACCCACTTTAGTTTTTTCTTCAGAAACATACCTGGGTATTTTTTGCAGAGCGCAAATAAAACTCCAAAAATGACAACAACAATTGAAATTGCAAGTACATGGGTGACCAAGTGTTCTTTGCCTTTCGCCAGTACAGTTACAATTTTCTCGCTAGTTCCAGATGTTGGGGGAATTGGACGAAATTCCATGACCACGTACCTTTCTCTAAAAATAAACACAGAATGAAAGACGTAAAAAAAACGTAAAAAATACAAAAAATATTAAAAATAGGTGAAAAAGTAAAACAAAAATTCGAAACAAAATTCATTTGACCGTTAAATTGAAGCAGTCTGCAAAGACACGTTTGAATAAATAAAATGAGACTTACATGAGATGAACTTTGCGCTGCGCCGATTGGCCGTTTAACAGTATGACATGCGCAAGATTCATTTATGACTCATTGGACACGAAGATATATTAGATCACCATTACACAAATATGAAAACGTTGAAATTAAGGTTTAAAAATACACGAAAAATTTTTGGAGTAATACAAATTAATAAAATATTGTAATAAACGAATTGTTAGTTCAAAAATTAAAATTAGTTAACAAAAAAAAAATGAACTTATTAGTTCAAAATGAAAGGTCCAACTAAATAGTTCTAATTTATAATTCACACTGATAGTTTCAACTAACCAGGCCGCCTATCTACGGAACTTAACGACCCTAACTTAACAAAATGCCCGGAACTTAACAAAATTTCTGGAACGCAATAGTGGATTTGCGTGGATTTTTTCTAGTTTGCGTTAACACACTGTCTACTAAACTTAACAAAATTAGTGGAACTTAACACTTTTTTGATACCTGTATTATGAAATAGTTCAGACTTAGTTCAGACCTAGTTCAGACTTAGTTCAGACTTAGTTCAGACTTAGTTCAGACTTAGTTCAGACTTAGTTCGCACTTAGTTCAGACTGATAGTTGATTTTCGTTAGTTCGTATTGATAATGTGAACTAACTAATAATGTGAACTAACTAATGATATAACGTCGAACGTATTAGGTTGCTTTCAAGTTTTGAACTAAATAGTTCAACTAAATAGAATTTTTCACGAAATATTTTTGGGAACGCAATTATCATGTGAACTAGTTAGTTTGGTTTTAGTATTTCATAAAATAGGTTTGATTTATTAATTGAACTCATTAGTTCAAATTAGTTGCATTTAAACAAATGTTATATTTTGAAAGTCTTGTTCATTGTTCAAATCGACTTCTGATTCACAAGTATTGAATTTGAAAAATTCACTTCGTGCTACAAAATGACAAAAAATTTCAGTTTGTATTTTTGTCACTAAGTTTTGTTCAATTCGTGTCAGTATGTCCATTTTGTCGACGATGGGTAGGTATTCCTAATCAAAAACTATGGTCTCAATATGGTCGCAAAAAATCTGCTCTTTTCCAATTGATGTCCATGAAACCCCAAAATTCTCGAACCAAAGTTGTCCCAACAGTCGCGTGCATATTTGTGTAGCTGAAATTAGTGCAATAAAAATGGAAAATGCTCTCATTATCGAATATGGTATGAAAACTTATCTTAACCGGCATGCTTAAATTTAAAATAGCCTAAAGGCGAGTTCTTATAAAAAGGCTTTCAAAGTCATTTTCTAAACTTGAATTTTTTTCAGAGTGTTATGCCTAAAGCAATAATAAAACGTGTATATAAGTGGTCGAAATAACACAGTGTCAGAATGTATTCTCTAATACCGGATAAGTTCAAAAATCCATTTATTTTTGCTGTCACATTATATTCTCGTGTTGGTTATAATGCTACAAAAGACTTATTTAGAGCGCAACTTCGATCATTCGAATTCAGAGACCTTTACGAAAAAAATCTTGTGTTATACGGTACTTTGAGAGAAAAAGAGCTCGCAAATATTTTTTCTATTTCTTTTGTTATCAATAGAAATAAAAATGTAGAGTATTTTGGAGACGGGAAACAGATTTTTTTGAGTTTTTTAGCTACACATATTCGTTTTTACCACGATCCGTCACATTTTTTTTATTTGCCGGATGGACTAAGGGTTGGTCCAAAGTATTTTAAACGGTTAGATGAAATTCTTAATTTCACGAAAAGCGCTAGAGAGCGCCATGNAAACCGGAAGTGCCAAGTTCAGGCTCGAATTCAAGGTCACTGTCGATAGTTATGGTGCGTGAAAAGATGGGAAATGATTCCCAAAAGTGGGGAAAATGTGTACAGTCCCTACCTCAAAATCGTTACGATTTGTGGTTCAAAAAATCGTAAAGATTTTGAGTGATGACGTCATTTCTTAACGATTTTGAACATTGTGTTTGTTATTTGTTAATAAAAACTTCGAATGTTCTTGATTTTCTGTCGTTTTTAACGCAAAAGCAACAATTTACAATTATAGATAATAGAATATATAACAAAGAAACACTAAAATTTTTATGAAATTTGTTCATTTTCAAACTTTGGACAATTAACATAATAACGTATCAAAACAAAATCGTAACGATTTTGAGGTATGACGTCATTTCGTAACGATTTTGAGGTGGGGACTGTACATGGCATTTTCAAATTGATGGAATGTATGCCTTGTCCACAATAACGTGTTCTTTTTCATGCACGTTTGTAAACAANTTATATTTGTATATTTTTTTGGTATCCCAAGTGAAAGATAACGGCGCAGGGCGTAGGCGGATAAGCTGGAAAATTTTTACGAAAAAAAGTGAAAGATAACGGCACGAGCGGGGACGGGTGAAAGATAACGGCGCGAAAGATAACGGCGCACCCTGTGTATATAAAAATATACTATAATAGGGTATCAAAAAATCGTAACGATTTTGAGTCACCAGACTCCGAGAAAAAAATCGTAACTATTTTGAGTTACCAGACTCCGAGAAACAAAATCGTAACGATTTTGAGTCACCAGACTCCGAGAAAAAATCGTAACGATTTTAACTCATGACGTCATTTCGTAACGATTTTGAGGTAGGGACTATACCTGCAGTGGGATAGGCATGGGTAAAACAATGAAATTCGACATCTTGGGTTTTGCCCAAAGCCAACAGATGAAAAAGGCACTGATCCCACTCGTCCCGACATTGCAATAAACCATATTTTTTATAAAGTTCGTCGACAATAACCGGATTCGAGGTGATTAAACTCAAATGATGCGACAAAAGGCGTTTTTCAATAGCCAATCGGACCCAGGCCCGGGCCCGTCCCACATCAGTTTGAATTGACTTCATTTTCGAAATTATATTCATGTCTCCGATTGGGGAACGCGGCGACGGCGATATGTCACGTTTATAATCCAAACCAGCAATTCTTTCAGCTACTCACATTTTCAAATGAGCTTCATATAACGGTCATAAGGTCAACGTCTAAAAACGGCTTGACCGTAAATACACCAAAACACCGGACCTCAAAATTTAAACGATTTATAAGGTCTGGGTTAAAACTACCATAACACTGATATGCATTTTTGAAAGTCATAAGACCTTATAAACATCTGAAAAAAAAATCTGGTGAAGTTCGATTTTTGTATATGTCGAGTTCTAAAACCCAAAAAAGTGAAAAAAAGACATAATTTCTATAAAAAGAAAAATTTATTACCCGTGTTTACCCCTGTCGTTCTAAACGTATATGTCGAGTTCTAAATTTTAACCCAAAAAAAGTGAAAAAAGACATGATTTATCTTGAAAAAAATGACTTGACCTTAATGCAAAAAAGATGACTTGACCTTATAGCGGTCACCTTTTGTGACCTTATAACCAGACCCCCCTGTATGGTAGTTTTTACCCTAAACCTTATAAATCGTTTAAACATTGTAGGTCAGGTTTTAGAAACATTTACGGTCAGGTCATTTTTCTCAGATAACCTTATTGCAAAAGAATTGACTTGACCTTATAACTTATAAGTTATAAGGGTCCAAAAGACAGACCTTAGAATCAAGTCATTAAATTTGAAGAAGACAAATAAGGGTTCGTTTTTTTGAATCCAGCTAATTTGAAAACGAGCCTAAAGTTTTGACAAGTGACTTTTCGCTAAATTGGCTGTCCCCCATTTCAGGTGGTGCATATTCTCGAAAATTGACGAGAAAGCTCCACAACGCCGACTGAGAGCGTCGATTTTTTAACCCGTGGCGAAAAATACGCTCGAGTAAGTCACACAGTTGCCCAATTTGAACATTTTCTTCCACCTGGAAAATAGGATGACCCAATTCCGTGGCGGCTTCACGACCAAGTCTCCCCAAAAGAATGCGCTTCATAAGGGCATTTACATCTTTCAATATTTTTGATATAAATCTATAATGCGTTCGGGCAACTTCGTCGGTAGTTAGCTATCAAACGGTTTTAGATGGTTTTTGAGGAAATTAAAAAAATCTTTAGTATTATAGGCGTACTAGAAATAATTATAATTTCATCCAAAAAAAAAAACGTAAAAAGACACGATTTCAAAGATTTTTTCCCAAAACACATACTTAAAAAAATTGACTTGACCTTAGTGCAAAAAAGATGACTTGACCTTATAGCGGTCACCTTTTGTGACCTTATAACCATACCCCCCTGTAAAGTCTGTGAATCTTCTAGTATATAGGGAGGTCTGGTAACCATACCCTGCTTATAAGGTCAGACCGTAAAAAGGCAGGTATTCATCCATAATAAGGCTTTTAAAGACATGATTCAAAAGATTTTTCCAAAAAGCATGATTCTGAACAAAATCTGACTGGACCTAAGCGACAAAAAAAAAACTGACTTGACCTTAGTGCAAACAAAAAACTGACTTGACCTTATAACGGTCCAAATGGCTGACCCCCCTCTACACGTATACAACTTCAGTGTAAATCAAGACAAGTTTCTAAAACAACATAAGACGTTATAAATTATAACTTATAATTATCAAAATCGTAGACCTTACAACCAACCCGCTTAAAATATTAATATCTATTTATTCAATTTCGAAAACCGCCCTTTGGGTAAGTCTCCCGTTTATTATTATCGGGCTCTTCTTTCTCATTTTCATGTGATAGTGGCGTGGTGGGTGGTCCACAATCGGGCGTCGTATCCTCAGTCGGCTTGAATCGCGTTAAATAATTGAAAAAGTTCAAATGAAAAAGTTCCTTTGAATAAAGCGAGGGAAATTCGGCGAGTGGTTTCTCAATTGTTTCAACACTCAATGACTCATAAGTAATCTTGCCGAATCCGTCGAGGTCCGTTTGAAATTCTTTCTTCACCAACTCGGAGAGTGGAAGCTCGTTTTCGCCGTCCAGCAGCGTGTGACTTTTGTCGTTTGAAAACTCGTAGGCTCACAGTTTTTTGTTTTGTTTTTTTAGGCAACCAAGGAAAAAGACATGATTTTAAGGATTTTTTTTTCCCAAAAACATGCTTCTCAAAAAAACTGACTTAACCCTAGTGCCAGAAAAAAATGACTTGATCTTAGTACAAAAAAACTGACTTGGCTTTATAACGGTCACACCATGTGACCTTATAACCAGACCCCATGTACAGGGGGTTGGTTATAAGGTTAAGGCCTAAAAAACTGACTTGACCTTAATGCACTTTGACAAAACTGACTTGACCTTATAACCAACCTGAATTTTTTTCCACAATAAGACCTTAGTGCTGGGAAAAAAGTTCAAAAAGACATAATTGTTCTGAAAAAAAAGTGTAAAAAGACATGATTTTAAGGGTGGTCTGCTCGATTTGTTTACAAA
>SCLG01001770.1:0-14036 GCA_004367875.1 Oikopleura albicans
TTTGATTATAGCGCAACCTGATAAGGTCGAATACATAAATGGTCGAAACCTTGAAAAGGCCAAAAAAGAAAAGGTCGAACCCCTGAAAAGGTCAAATACCCAGGATAACCCATTAACCGGCAGTTTGCCGTTAACTGGCAGTTCTTTTCTCGAAAATTTTCTAGCAAAAACGCCCACGCATGAACTCAATAACCAGTGTATTTTCTATTAACCGACAAGTTTTCAAAAATTTGTTGGTGCCAATTAATGACTTACCCCGTGTATAACTCAAAGAACTCATCTTGACCTTATAGCGGTCAAAATGACGAATGTTACAAATAAATTAACTAAGACGTCTTCCGCCTACGCATGTCCCCATTAACCAGCAGGTTTTCAAAATAATTTGATGCCGGGTTATGGGTAACCCTGTGTACAGAAAAGGTCGAAAAACAGAAATTTTATTATTATCTGAACACTTTCCAGCTAAATATGACTTTGACTCAAATACTAGAAAAGCGAACTGAATATTCCGAAGGACACCGTTTTCGGGATTTTAATAATGCAGGAATGTTGCACTCAAAAAGCAACAGTAAAAATTATAACGACTACGTTCCTCCGGTATTCAACAACATATACGATTTTTTGGATTTATTCAATTCATTTGGTGGTGTTGATATATGTAATTATTTTGATCGTTATGACGTTTCTCAGAAGGAGGATGACCTAGTAGAAAAGTTTAATTATCTTCCGTATGGTTATCACACCAGGAACACTAAAGGACAATGGGTAATTTTTAAAACCCCTTATTATTCCAATATAAAGAAAATCTAATACAGATAATTTAATTCCTAAGGTTTGCAAGTGGCATATAATCCGAAGGGGGGCAAACGTACAAATTTTCACAAAACGCCCTTACGGCTAGAAAAAGCTCGAATTTTTACAAAAAAAAAATCAGTTCCGTTTTCCGTTTTATATTTTTCTCATGAGATTTGACTAGACCCGTATTTATGCGATTTTCGATTACGCTTCGTTTACTACAGTTATATATTAGATCGATTAAAGGCGTTTTGTGCAAATTTTCACATTTGTCCCCCTGTAAGTTAAGACAGTGTACCGTATACAGTATACGGTATACTGTGTACGAGTGTTTAATCGAATAATTAGTATACACCACTTGTAGTTCTATTACACACAATAACGTTTCGCTTACGCACTGCGCAGTTAAGTTGCAGTTTTTTTTTATTTGATTCGCAATTATGTTGCAGTTTTTTCTTTACACATAAAATCATGTCTTTTTGAAAAAAATCTATAAAACATGTCTTTTTGGGTTTATTTTTAGATGAACAAATTTACACTCGAAGTTCGAATCATAAATATAGCCAATACGTAGCGAGTAATTTATTTGAAGTGATGGCATATTCCAGTTATACAAGCCAGAAGAAGTTTGGGCAATTCATAGATTGCTTTCAAATTCTATTCAACGTCACCTCAGCGGACTTGTCAGATGAGTTTGAAAATTTAAATAAAACAATATCAGCTGAAACAAGTTCGCACACGTATATTGACGATTATTCGTTCAATTTTCAGGACGGTTATTATACGCGGGTTGAATCACTGTTTCCGAAAAATTCAAGATTAATCTCAAATAAATTCTTAAATGAATTTAATCATGACTACAACTATCGTAAAATAAGGTTACCCCGTGAGACTGGTTAAACGCGCGCATTCAGCTCCGCTTGGCGGGGCTGCTCTGTAATGGAACTTGTTACACGCGCATTTTCAGCCCCGCTCCGCATGGCTGGTCTGTCGTGGGACTCGACACTTTCAACCCCGCTTCGCGAACTGCTACATGCGCAATTTCAGTTGTTAACTTATGAATTTATTTTCTATCAGTCAGTATATGTGCGGATCGAAAAACTGTTATAAAGTAAGCAGAGACCTATTGATGATGTGTAGTCTCAAATATGATTCAAAAGCTGCCCGATTCACGAATGAACTAATCGGGAAACAAATTGACTCTTCCCACAGTTTATGGCTCTTCCTTGGAGTTATTTTTGCCACTTTCATTATTTTCACTGGTTTGAGAATCACATTGACTGATTTTCGTTATAAATTACAAACAGATTCATGGTTTTCAATAACATTTTATTTAAGGACGAAACATAGGCAAAGCCTGACCACAGTGACTTCAATACCGATCAACTGCTTTGTACAATTTTTTTCAAAATCACTTGTTCTTCATTTAAAAAAAAAATTCCATCCTGATTTTCCGCGGAAAAAAAAAGGAAAAAACTTTTACGCGTCGTTGTCCGTTGCTATGGTAACACGGCCAATCAAAATTGGCAGCGCGAGATAATTAAGGTGTTGCGCGGACAATATGTTTTAGGATTTTTTCTATCAATGTAATCCAGTTTTATTTTGAACCTTACGTAGAGTATTTAAAAGCCGACGAAAAAAGTGAAACAATCGGAAGTATTTATGGAATATTTATCTTTCTACTCACTCTCATGGTTCTTAATAAAGAGAATCTTTTGCCAATGTCATTTTGTTTGATGAATTCAAATGAAAAATTATGCAAGTCACTAGGTTTGAAAAATGTAAAATAATTATTAAAACTTAGAAAATTACATACTACATACCCGAAACTTACTACAACATAAAAGTACTACACTTGTTATACACTGATTTGTGGTATTTTTCATATGTACAAGGTACAGTTGTGGACACGAGAACGCGACACACGAGAACGCGACAAAATCACGAGAACCCTCCTGTCTCCCCGTTTTATAAATGCGCCATTTAAAGATGGGAGAAAGCAGGGCACCCTAGTTGAAAATAAATATGGGATAATTGATCTTTATATCATTTAAAAATATGCCGACACGGTATACTAGAAACAGTCGGCCGATTGTCATGAAACTCAACCTGTAAAACCCCATTAATACCACGTATAAAAATATAATGACAGTGACCAATAATTAAACCTCGCAAAGCGTTTCGACGAAAACCTTGACTGTCTTAAGTTATATCCTCATATTAGTCAACATTCATCGATGGAAACTTATTTTGACGGTTACATCGGGTATTTGAGTAAGACCGATTCAATCCAAGCTTGGGTTATACATACATAGATGTATACCGCTCGAAATAACTGAAAGCCCAATTTCGAAATGATGTGCGAAAAAAACACTTGGAGGAAACCTAGAGCGAGTCAGTAATACACCCGTCACGCACATCTCTTTCAATCGCGTGTTTTTTTGTTTGTGTAATGTAGAAACCTACACTCGAAACGGATTCATCAAATAAGCCAATCAAGACTCGTCTACATAAGACACGCGATTCACGTTTGACCATAACAAAGCGGACTTGAATGTATCGGCACAGTTTAGCAGCTTTGCTATTTATTTTTGGACAGTTTGAGATAACAGAGACAAATATTTAAAAAAAATAGGCAGTTTTTTAAGAAATTTTATACCTGAGTGATGTGAATAATTTTGACCACTTTTTTACCTAAAAAGTTTTCAGCATCGTTAGCCACTTTCTAGACACTTTTTCCTGAAAAATTTTAGTGTATTCGTCTTTTTAGAAAATTTGCCCTCCTCGTTTTTTCATTTTGTCGAAAAACCACTTCTGTCCACCTAGGTGGACAAATGACCCCAAAAATGATTTTTTCAAAACTACTAGGAAATGACCATCTAAGATCGTTTTTCACCTCGGAGAACGTTTTATCACAGAAAAATACCCTATGACCAACCTGGACCACCCAAGTGGTCGACCTACCCTTTTCGGTTTTTTTAAGAACTTAAGCTCGAATTCATTGTTTTTTCTAGTTATTATATGTATTTGCTCACAAAAATTAATAAAGAGGTATTTGAGGTCACTTGAGGTCATTTGAGGTCGAAAACAAAATTTTTTTTTTGTCCCTTTTTTTAACTTTTGAAGAGCTGAAGTTCGAATTATTTGATGTTTTTAGTTACAATATAATTTTTTACAAAAAACAATCAATCAAAAAGTGTTCAAGGTCATTTGAGGTCAAAAAAAATTTTTTTTTTGCTCATTTTTGACGTAACTTTCTATCAAAATATTTAAAAAAAATTAATTAAACTTCATTTAAGACAAAGCGCGCCTGCAACCATTTTTGGGGTCATTTGTCCACCTAGGCGGACAGAAGTGGTTTTTCGACAAAATGAAAAAATCGGGGCGGACAAATCTTCTAAAAAGACCAATGCACTAAAAGTTTTGAAAAAAAAAGTGTCTAGAAAGTGGCTAACGATGCTGCAAACTTTTTAGATCAAAAAGTGGTCAAAAATGAAAAAAAGTACTTTTTTGTGTACTGTTTTATAATTTGTTTTTTTTTGCAGATGTCATTATTTTTCGAGCTCTATCGATCTGCAAAATTAGTTTTTTGATTTGGGGAGGTCGAACAAAAAGTTGTTCTTTGATTTTGAGAACCACCATTACACTGTGTCGGCGCTGAGACTGACGCGGTAATTCAAAAATAGAGTTGCAAAGGATATAAATTTTGCCCGTGGATTTCAGCATTGACACACGGTATATTGTTTTTTAGCTCACAAAAAACGGTATAAATTGCCTACTTAATTTAATGTCTTTTTTGTCTATTTTATATGTCAAAAACTGTCCATAATAAACCATTCCTAAATATGGAAGTTTCACTCCACGATCCAAATTATGTTCGGCCACATGCGTAATTTCCATCTTGTGATTTTGCGTCAACTTTGGCCAAATTTGGGTCGAAAACGGGCCTATTTCGTAATTCCAGCTTTCGTTTTTTTTTCACAGCGTTGTCTCGTCGGTTCTTTTCATTTTGTTTGGCAATTCTTTCCTATTTTTTTTTCTTTTGCTATCTCTGAAACGCCGTTGTCACCCGCATTAGCTAACGGTTCAGCCAACGGCTGTACTAGCGTTAATACCATCGGCAACAAATTCATGTCTTTATTTCATTTTCGACGGAGGGAAGAAAATAATGAAGTGCTTTCAGAAGGAAGCCACATTCGATTTTACAAAATATGTCATGCAGAATAATAGACAATTTGATTTGAGGAAAAAGGCGGATTTTTTTGGGGCATTTCGCGGTTATTAATCAGTGTCGACACTTGCTCTAGGCTACGCTTCAAGAAATAATAGTTTGTGATACGCCCACACGCATGATATTAAATATCACCGCCCTCATTTTGTAACCTTAGAAGTTTGGCGAA
Source organism: Oikopleura albicans (assembly GCA_004367875.1). Lineage (NCBI taxonomy): Eukaryota > Metazoa > Chordata > Appendicularia > Copelata > Oikopleuridae > Oikopleura > Oikopleura albicans. The sequence goes on from SCLG01001770.1 coordinate 5,196, forward strand.
AAAATAGTTTGATAATAATTGTACGCAAAAAGTGATATCCATGAAACAAAATCAGAGAAAAAACGCGAGTCAAGGAGTTTGGCGAAGCGTGATTGACATAATGGGCCTCGCTCTAGGTCGCCTCCAAGTGTTTCTTTCGCACATCATTTCGAAATTGGGCTTTCAGTTATTTCGAGCGGTATATATGTATATTTTTGCCTTATAAAAGTCTAAAAATAAGTATAAAGTATAAAAATAAGTCACCTTACGGTAATATATCATTAGCAAGACAAGTGAAATCCACGGGATATCATGGACTGCACCTCGGCGGACTGCAATTCGGAGTGTACTTTCGAGTGCAGTCCGAACAAAAGTTCAAACTCAAAATGAACTTTTTTTGAACTTTCAAGGGGCGGACTGCACTTTTAACCAAAAGAAACCCTTCAAGGGACGGACTGCACTTTTAACCAAAAGTAACCTGAAAGTTAAAGGGATGGACTGCACTTTTAACAGAAACTAACCAGAGCGTACCGCAGAGTTATACTATACACTTAACTTGACACAAATCCAGATTCAGGACTGGTCAATAGTGTTCTTTACAGACTTACCTCTTCGGGAAAACGTTGAAGATTTTTCAAAACATCCAATACAACTTCAGGTGGTACTTATTAAGACTTCGCATACCATAAGTTTTTCTTTAGCGACTATAATTTACAACGAACTTCAATAGAATAAGATTATGATTTATAAATAAATACGTAGGTTATACATTCCGCAGGGTTGTCAAATTTGCGTTGGGTTGTGGGCACCGCAAATTTTAGTTTTGCCCCTACCCTACGAATAATTCGATCACCCTTATGAGTAGTAAGGAAAATGAGCAATCTTAAAGTTACCTCAAAAATTAATGACGTAACTTTAAGGTTGCTCATTTGAAAAATCAAAAAAAAAAATATTTTTTCAACTTTTTCAACTTTTTTTTCAATTTTTTTTTTTAAATAAAAAAATTAAAGAAAAAATAAAAAAAAATTATTTCTTTTTTTTTGTGAGCCGGTCTCTTTGGCGGTTCCTTTGTTTGATGCCATTTTTCAATTGAAAGTCTGTTTTTGTTTTTCGNATGGCAGTCACAAAGAAAGGAGCCGCCAAAAAAAAAAGATCCGGCGAAACAGGTCAAAGCCTGTTAAGGCAAAGAAGCCTGCGAAGAAGGCCAAGGTGGAAACGGTTAAGGCGGGGGCGACAAAAGGCATGAAGCCTTACAAGGATGGCCTCGCCCGGTCGTGTGGTTTATCGTGCAAATACCGCACAAAATTACCCTCGGCAATGTTTAAGCTTGGGGGGGGGGGATTTTTATTTGCTCTCCGATTTTGTAACAAGAACTTGGACTATAAACGACTTGTTTTTTCAGGGGATATGATCGGGCACCCGATAACTGCTCAGGGCGTAGGCGGAAAAGTAAAATTTTTTTTTTGGGAAAAACCCCACCCCATAACTGCGCACCCGTTGTATTATTATGTAGAAAAATTCCTACTGACTGGCACAGTTAAACTGCAACTGACAAATGCCGAAAAGAACGAAGTCGCCCTATAGAATAGCCCTATAGAATAGCCCAACTGAAAGAAGCTATAGCAGAATTTATCAAAGATAAATTTTCTGAAATCATAGAACTCACAGATAATTCTTAACTGTTTTATTTAATTGGGCGATGTTCAGAGTAATAGTTCAGAGTAATAGTTCTTTGTCAGTTGCAGTTTAACTGGTTTAACAGTTTGGCGAAAGTTTATTATTACTGAAGTTGGTCAGATTCTTGTCTGAAATAAAATTTTTCTCACTTAAATACAATAAGATAATATTTTTTTCTGTTCGTTTCTGTTTTTTTTTTGTGGAACAATTTTTTCACTATTTAACATACCGTAAAATACGCTTTTAAAATCTAAAAAAAAAAATATTTTTTTTGTTAATTTTGTTCAAATTTTCTTTTTTTTTCTTGAAATTTTTTTTTTTTTTTTTGAGGTAAAAAGTTTTAAGATTCCTCTATAAGAAAATCAAAAAAAAAATATTTGTTTTTTTTCAATTTTTTTTTTTGATTTTTTTTTTTTGTTTAAATTTTTCGAAATTTTCTGAAGAAATTTATATGAGGTAACTTTAAGATTGCTGGTTTGCCTTACTACTCCTATGCCGTTTACGCTCTTAAGGAGGGGTCCGTCATGTTGTGTACAAACTCAACCTAAAAATCAGTAAAGCGTATTTGCGTTTATAATTTGATGTTTTTACCACAGTTCAAGGTGTTTTTTATATATTTTAAGGTACATAAGATATATAACTATAAAGCATGACCAAGTTCATTTGGCTACTGAATTCTAGAAATTTCGAGCTTTCAAAATTCCGACCAAAATTGAAATTAATGAAAATGGTCATACAATTTTTGAAAAATACTTAGGGTTCACATTTTTTTAATCTTTAATTTGTACATGATGGTGGTCTAAAATATTCCACAAAAATAGTTAAACATACAAAATTGTAAAGACCTTTACTTTATTAACTTCAACTGTACTAATGCTATTAATAATATTATTGTTGCATAATTTGACGCAAATAATAATGCCAAAAATGACCAGACAGTTTTTTGATACAGATAGAAAACAATTCATTAATTTCAATATAACGTGTTAAAAAAGCGTTTTCCCAAACGTCAAGTTTGTAAACAACACGACGGACGACTCCTGGAGAGCGTTGGGTTGGGGCGTAGAGGCGTTTTTCATATGAATCATTTTATTCCATCATCAGCCCGACATAACTTTTTTTGTGGTAGTGTACAATTTGTTCATTCAAACCCCCAGGAGTCAATTTATTCATAATTTAAAAAATGAAACAAAAAAGTGTTTTGAATGATTTTGGAAAAATGCCTCAACGCCCCAAGAGCGAATTTGACTTCTGCCCCAACCCAACGCAAAATTTTAATTTTGCCCCAACCTAACGTAAAATTTGCCGAGATTTACAACCCTGACATTCACTAAGTCGACCGATAGCTCTTATCGCATACCAGGGCCTTGAACTTCACAAAAATCGGAATTTATAAACGCTGCAAGTCGTAAAATTTTGAAAGTTATTTGAAAGCTCACGGGACATACGTTATGTCACATAATGCAAAATTAGCCTACACCAATAGAGCTTTGAAATCAGTGGTTTTGTTTCGAAACTTTACTCTCCAGTGAAAATTAAAAAGGTGTGCGTACTACGAAATGGAACCCAATATATCGAGATATGGTCAAATACCTCAAAATTAACTTAAAAGTGTCTGCACTGTTTTTTTAGATTGATATAAAATATCTAGAATCTATCAATTGTTGGACACTATTTTCAAATCAGACACTATTTTTTTTTTCAAACGAAAATATTGACGGGTTCGGACACTACAATCGATTTTTTTAACAAAAAAAAATTAGGTCGAAATCAGTCCAAACAGTCTTAAAAATACGCAAAGACGTCGAGAAATCGACGAATATTGGAAAAATTTTGAAGATGGACGGACTGCACTTTAGTGGGACACCAAACCTGCGTTGACTTGGCGAGCATCTCAAAATTTTGAAGATGGACGGACTGCACTTTAGTGTAACGCCAAAACTGTGATGACTTGGCGAACATTTCAAAATTTTGAAGATGGACGGACTGCACTTTAGTGGGATTCAAAAACTTTGCGAAATTGACGAACATTACAAAATTTAGAAGATGGGCATCCTGCAATGCGTGACTCTTGCACCATAGACTTATTCGGTTCATTATGGCGAATAAACATGATGACTACCTGATGAAAACGTGTAACATCTTTTTACCAATTTCAATGTGCCATCTATATCAGAGGCAATTTTTAATCGTACGTGGTTGAACAAATACTTTGAATTGGCAAAAATTTCAATGCTTGCGTTTTTTGGCACTCAGTTCAAAGATATTATTTTGACGATGGTACAATCCGTAATATAAATAAATTTTTATGTTCTATGAAACTCTTTATATCAACATGTCATTAAAAATCGAACTTGAAAGTACGGCGAATCTTTAGATACATTTTCAAATAATTAAAGACAATTATCTGGTCTGGGTTATTGTGGGTTAACAACTTATCTGGTCTTCAAAACTTTTATATTTTATTTTATACTCAACCATTATCCACTAAAGTACAGTCCGTCCATATTCAAGATTTTGCGATATTGTGTAAAGTCTTGAAATTTTAAAGCCTCAAAGTGAAGTCCGTTCATCTTCAATATTTTGCGATATTCGTCAACGTCTCGAAATTTTAGAGTCCGAAAGTGCAGTCCATCTTCCAAAAATTCAGATTATATATGTTTTACCAAAAAATTTTAATATATCACAAATGTAAAACATTCTTCAAAACGTTATTAAATTAGAGGAAAAAAGTTGATAAATGTTAGATTTGACACATCAACAGTTTAACGTTTTCATTTAGTGCCAGTCGCATCGTTTAAATACAAGCATTATTCCATTATTATTTAGAAGTTATTCTTTCCTATTTGGTGAGCTTCTACCTCTTGCCAAGTTCAAGTTAACTAAAATTATAGTTTTGACACATTAATGACAATCGTTACATTTTGTTAGATTTGTGACATTTGGGATATTTCTTCATTATATATTTTATTTATCATATATTTCGGAATTACGCCATTTTCAAAGATTTTTAGCGACTAAATAATACAAAATTTTTGTACAATAATAGAGATTCTAGAATATCTAAGGAATACAGAACATGTGGATACGGGCTCCCAGTGCGCCAACTACAGGGCCCGTATCCGTCAAATAATAGAAATTTTGTGAATGATTTGATCATTCAAGTCCGGGTCATTTAAACGAATAGCTACTTCTTTGAGTCTAGTTCTTTTTATAATAATTAGAATTATGTGCAATAGGATGGAACCATTGCTTGATGAAGTTTCTCTTCTGTATAGGTGTGGGAAGCACCTCTGTTCGAGTTTGGTTATTAACACTATCATTTGAACAAAAGTCATTCAAATGCCTTTTATAAGATGGGCAATTATTTATATGATTACATATAGCAGATTCCTTTTGACGATTATGTTCTAAAATGCGCACGTGTAATCGTCTACGTGATTCACCAATATACTGTAAAGTACAGAGATCTGGGCATTCAAATTTGTAAATAACCCCATTCTTTTCTTGTTCAGTAACTTTCATTTTCAGTTTAGGTAATAAAATGTTACTGATTCGAATATTTTTCCAGCAAAACTTTATGTTAAAACTTGGCGTGACATTTTTTATTACGGTGCGTATTTTTGAACCAATTTTTTGAACACAATGATTAGTATAAGGTAAACATAAATTGATATTTTTCTCTGGGTTTTCTCCTACCTCCTTTTCTCGTTTAACCCTCAAACACATATTTTGGAATTTTCTGCATATAAAACGCATTTTGTTGTATGTGTTCTTCTATTAAATATAACGGCAGTGAAAACCAACATAGAATAACCAATTACAAACTCGGGGAGCAGATAAAAATAAAAAAATCTTTCCTTAATTAATATTAATTAGTCATTTATTGGAGCTAGGAAACCTGGAAAAAGAGGTCATTTACAATTAATAGTTTTCACGCACATTTTTTTTTTCTGTCATATTTTTCCAAAATTGTTAAGTAGTTAACGCCGCACTAGCCTGCAAAAAATGAACCCTGTACGTTAACGGGTTAACAGTTTGTGAATTTGTGTTTTTGTGGTCAAATCGACCAAAAAGTGTCCAACGGTGGTCGAAAACCTTTCGAAAGTATGTTCATTCAATTCAGGACCATCAATTTGCTTTAGTGAATAATTACGCAGGTTAGAACACTTCGAATGATTTTTTGGAGAAAATTCCAAAAAATGTGTTCACGGAACTCTTGTAAATCTGTGTTCAAAGGTTAAGCCGTTCAGGGTTACACTCGAATTTTTTTGATTTTATTTCCTATATTTTTTTAGGTCTTTAGGATATTGATAATTCGAAAATCTTTCTTTCAGATCAGTTAATGATTTTTCTAAGTCAATCTCATTAGAACAGCAAAGATTGGCTCTATGAATTTTCCAAAAGTTAAAAGACCAATTTTTTGGCATTTTGGGCTAACACTTCGTTTGAAATTTGATAAAACATTTGATGCGGTTTTTTTTACGATATTGTTTCATGTGTATTTTGTCGTTTTTTATGTAAATTTTTGTATCTAAGAAATTGATTTCATTATTTTGCTGATTTGGGATATTTGTCACAGTTTATGTACGTATTAGCAACGTGATCATTAATATTTAGTTGATTTTTTTTAATTTTCAAATAAATAGTCTATTTAGTTGGTTTATAATTTTTACAAGTAAATATTTTACGTAAAAACTTATCTGGTGTTCAAAACTTCCCTATTTTTTTCTATAGTCAACCATCTCCCACTAAAGTGCAGTCCGTCCATCTTCAATAGTCTGGAAGTTTTCGAGTCTCAACAAAGTGCAGTCCACCTTCAAAAATTTCAGACTATATATGTTTTACCAAAAAATGTTGATATACACCACCTAACCATTTGAGATAACAATTCTCCTTTTTAGATTTATTCCGGTGTTTTTTCGTAGAATATCATCTTTTACATTATCATATTTTCGTTCTCTCTATTTAATTTGGAGAAATATATTAAACTTATTTTTACTTTTTGTGCGTATCACAAAAAAGGATATTCATTTTAAATGTATGACATCATAGACGAAACGCCAATTTTACAAAAAAATATACCCCACAATAACCCAGACCAGATAAGTATCTTTATTTATTTGAACATTTATTTAAAGATTCGCCGCACTTCCAAGTTCGATTATAATGACATGTTGATATAAAGAGTTTCACAGAACATAAACATTAAGTTTATATATTAAGTTCATAAACATAAGTTTATATTACGGATTGCATCATCGTCAAAATAATATCTTTGAACGGAGTGCAAAAAAAAAACGCAAGCATTGAAATTTTTGCCAATTCAAAGTATTTGTTCAACCACGTATGATTACAAATTGCCTCTGATATAGAGGGCAAAATGAAATTGGTGAAAAGATGTTACATTTTTTCATCAGGTAGTGATCATGTCTATTCGCTATCATGAACGGAATATGTCTATAGACTATGGTGCGAGAGTCACGCATTGCTGGATGCTCATCTTCTAAATTTTGTAATATTCGTCAATTTCGCAAACTTTTTGAGTCCCACTTAAGTGCAGTCCGTCCATCTTCAAAATCTGAGATGTTCGCCAGGTCATCACAGTTTTAGGGTTCCACTAAAGTGCAGTCCGTCCATCTTGAAAATTTTGAGATGCTCGCCAAGTCATCGCAGTTGGGTGTCCCACTAAAGTGCAGTCCGTCCATTTCTCGAAGTCTTTGCGTACTTTTAAGAGTGTCAAGACTGATTTTGTTTAAAAAATCGATTCTAGTGTCCGAACCCGTCAATATTTTCGTTTGAAACGAAAAACAATTAGTGTCTGGCTTGCAGTATTCAACAAGATTTGCCGACAGCTTAGTTTAAACTCCCATGGGAAGTGTTTGTATATATGGAAACAACCCTTTTCGTCGATAGAAGGTTTAAAAATATGTATGACCTTTGTTTTACTTGCTTAAAATCATTTAAAACATATTACAGGGGGGCGCCAAGGGTAGGTTTTGTGATTTTCAAAACCTACGCTTACTTGGCGCCCCTACCCTTACTTGGCGTTGCGAGGCCTGAGACTGTACCCTTACTTGGCGCTATCGCGCTTGAGACTGCCGCTTAGAAATGTGGCTCACAAATTATTTTTCTTTTATTTTATTTTTTCCAATTTTACCTACAAAAATATTTTTCAAAACTTAAAAAATAGGTTTTTATTGGTAATATGACTTTGAGAAGAAAAAACCACGAGACCTTAAATGCATTTTCAATTGACCAGAAAACAGATTATAACCATCTGACAAAAATCTGAACCGTAACACCGTAATGACCCAAAGAAAGTTCAAAGAAACATGGTTTTATAGAAGAAAACAAAATCCTAAACTGAATATATTTGTAATCTTTGTTTATGAACGGAAATAAAAACGTAAAAGTTAATTTTTTTTCTATTTTGCACAAAAACACATAATTTTGAAAATAGCATTAGATCTTAGTCCTAATATTGGGAAAATATTGGCCAATAAAGACCTTAGGCGAAAAAAAAATAATACAGCCTTATAACGAGCCAAATCTCTGACCTTATACCTAACTCCACTGTAGGTATTATTTTAGAAAATATATTTTTTTATCTTGAATATGACAAAATACAACAAATTGTCTTATTCTTTATCTTGAATATGACCATTCTTGACTCCTTGGGATTTGAGTGAACAAATTGTACACAACCACAAAAAAGTTATGCCGGACTGATCATGGAATAAAATGATTGATATGAAAAACGCCTGTACGCCCCAACCCTACGCTCTTACGGCATAGGGGCTATCGAATTATTTGTAGGGTTGGGGTAGGGGCAAAATTAAAATTTGCGGCCCAACCCAACGCCTCTAAGCCCAACGCAAATTTGACAACCCTGATGAATGTATTACCTACATATTTATTTATAAATTATGATCTTATTCTATTGAAGTTCGTTGTAAATTAGAGTCGGCAAAGAAAAACTTATGGTATGCCAAGTCTTAATAAGTACCACTTGAAGTTGTATCGGATGTTTTGAAAAATCTTGAACGTTTTCCCGGAGAGTTAAGTCTGTAAAGAACGCTATTGACCAGTCTTGAATCTGGATTTGTGTCAAGTTAAAGGTACGGTATAATTCTGCGGTACGCTTTGGTTAGTTTCTGTTAAAAGTGCAGTCCATCCCTTGAA
>SCLG01001771.1:0-10541 GCA_004367875.1 Oikopleura albicans
GTTTTCGTTCTCATGTTAAGGGACAAATTTTCACTAAATTGCCTGAAAATGACTAAATTACCCAAAATAAGGGACAATTTTTTCAAAAAAAGTCTTTTTTCTCGTGTTAAGGGACGATTTTCAGTTCAATTATAACAATAATTCACTGGGTTATCGTGCGACTGAAGAGAAAAATATTTGGAAAGAAAAATATAAAAAACTATCTGAGATTTAAAATAAAACACGAAAGTCAAGACGATAACAGAGCATTTTAAAAATATTTAAAAGTTGCAGGGCGATATTTAGAACTTCCGAAAATAGAGCAGACGTATATGTAGACTGTCAGACAAAAAATCCGCTTTCTCATAATAAGGGACACCCCATAATAAGGGACACTTTTTCGGGACACAAAAGTGTCCCTTATCATGAGGCCCCCCTGTACTTATAATAATAAGGTTAGGGTTAGGGTTAGGTGCATACCGTCCTAGGGACAAAGTCCTGAACACGTGAGGTCTCGCAGAAAATTTAAACTAGGGTTATGGCGTCCGAAGGGCGCCTAACCATAGATTAAAATTTTCGAGTGCCTCACCATGCCGCCCTAGGGACAAAGTAAACTTCCTAGGGACAAAGTAATCTATATACGTATAATAATTAGATTAGGGTTAGGGTTAGGTGAATACCGTCCTAGGAACAAAGTAACCGTCCTAAGGACAAAGTATTTTATATACGTATAATAATTAGGCAAGGGTTAGGGTTAGGTGCATACGGCCCTAGGGACAAAGTAATTTACATACGTATAATACTAAGGTTAGGGTTAGGTGCCTGAAAAGTTTTTTGACGAAACCATTTTACATAGTTCAATGTTTTTTGAGAAATTTCATTTCGTCAATGACAAACGTCAATTTTTTGACGAAAAACACCTAAATCGAACAGACTAAAATCTTTAAATAAGTTTCGTCAAATTTTGACGAAACGCAATTTTTTTTCGACGAAACACACATTTTTTTTGACGAAACGCGTTTTTAGACGAAATATTTTTGACGAAACACTACATAACCTTACGATAAGGCCCTTAGCCGTTCATAGCCAGAACTTCTAGTTCTCAAAGTGCTACACGTTTAGGGCCACCGGATTACTTTTCAATCTCGTAATTTTAAGACTAATTGGAATTATTAGACACGACTTTCTGACTTAGCATTTTACGCATAAAGTGTTCTCTGAGGAGACGTATTTTAACTTATCTTGATATTTCTTACTTTTTAATTGACTTGATTTTGTCTATATTAAAAAAAAAGATATTTTTCTAAAAATATTTAAATGTTGTATTCTACATCCGTATTCTAAACCATTTGGGTTCGGAACTTTATTTTCTGCTAAGTCGGAACTATAAGAGCAATCGTAACCATTTGTACAATCGAATTCGTCAATTTCCTCCATTCCCGAATTCGGACACCATTTTCCCTCTGAAACTCCATCCTGATTACAATCTTGACATTCCCAGATCAATTGGCCGCTACTGTCAAGTTGCTCTCGTTTTCTATATGTTCCAGCTTCACAGATTTTTTCGCCCATTGATTTCGACCCTTCTGCGCACTCATAACCCCCAAGGCACAGGGGAAGTTGATCAGCGCTAACCGATAACCCCGCTTCGGCACAATATCGCCCTGCTGGACATGGTTGACAAACTTCTTTTTGTTTTTCAGATTGGTATTCTCCTGGTTGACACGGTTCGGGCAAATACATTCCCGCAATTGGACACTTATATCCCTCAGGGCATTCTTCCTGTATTGATTTACCTCCTTCACAATAGTATCCAGCTTGGCATTCAATACGTCCGGAATTCCCACCGGGACAGTAGAAACCAGGGGGACAGGGAATTCCTTCACTAGACCCCTGAGGACAATAATGCGCAATGGGACAGGCCGTTTCGGTCGAATCCGTACAAAAGTTATGTTCCGAGCATTCGTATAGGTTAATGTCACTGATGCCCTCTGCATTGCAAAAAAAACCAGCTGGGCAGTCGAGACAATCTGTCAGTCGAGTTTTTAACTGTTGAATGTACGTCTGTGTAAACGATTTGTAAGTTTAGTAAGTTACGGTACGCCCAGTAAGTAATGATTTTCAATGAAAAAAAAACGGGCAAGCATTATTTTATAGTGAAATCCACGCGGTGTCCCAAACCACTTAAAATATAGAGATGGCTGTCAGATTGCTTTCATATCTTATTGATGGATTGGGACACCGCGTGGATTTTATTAGCAAATACAATAAAATAATCGTGCGTTATATCGGACAAAATGAATTATTATGGGATTATTATGGGATGACATGGAAATCTTATTATAAGATTTCCATGTCATCCCAATCCAATGCTCGGTAATAGCTGGCCTGGGGAGCTCGACAGCTGGCTGGACAGTTCGGCAGCCAGCTTATCTTTATTTTTCAGCCCGAGAGGCCAGCCCAGGCCAAATACATGTATACATTTATATTTTTTCCCAAGTTATGCCGAGTTCTGCCCCTATCTATCGCATGATTATTTTAGTGTTCTCACGGTGTCCCAATCTATTAACAAGATATATCAGACATCTTTAATTTTTCGGTTTTCGCCAAATTGGGGGGTTTTCGGAACACTGATAAGGACACCGCGTGGATTTGGCAACGAAACAGGTTAAATTTTAGCCGCTAAACTAGCAATTTGGTATAAATCAGATAAAAAAAAAAGTGTCAAGGCTAATGACTCCAGGGGCGCTAAATAAGAATGTTTTCCTTTTGTAATTCACATTTTGAGACTTTCAGTTCAGTTTTAAAACTCCACCTGATGAATGTCCGATTTGGTTGGAATAAGTTCCTACTGGACACTTTTTATCTACTGGAGCTGCGGACTCTTGTCCCTCCGCATTACAGGAATGCCCAACAGAACATAAACCGCATTCAGTACTTGAATCTTCGCAATCTACAAAATCCGGTGTCCCATCAGCGAGTCGATTTTCAACCGGATACTTCACTTTAGCGCCACCAGTTGAGTAATGACCAATCCCGATTAACTTTGAATTAACTTGAGCAATAACTAAACCAGGTTGATCACAATATCGCCCCGGTAAACAAAGGGGGCAATCGGTATCTTATGGAAAAGCTGTCCAAACTTGCTGAAAAATGGGTACCACCCTTACTTCCGATACGGACGCTTTTTATTCTCAAAAATACCGTCCGTATTGAGGTGAATTGTCATAAAGTGTCCATTTTTGACTGTTTTGGGGCGATTTCTTCACAAAAGCTTCCGCATTTGAAGCGCCCGTATTGAGAGTAAGGACTGTATATAAATATTTTTACTTATGGAAGGAAAAATAAGCTATAACCAAAATAAAATTTCGGAAAAAAGAACCAAAAAATCGGATTGTATTTGCAATTCAGTTTTTGCTCAAGTTCAGGTTTTTGAAAAAAGGTTTGAACAGCCTCCTTGGGCGGCACCTAAAATGCTACCGTAGCGTCCACGAGGACAGGGCGTAGGTGCGCGTTCCTCATAGCAAAAAGTGGAACACTCATTTCCAAAATCACCATCGTCACATGTGCCCGAATCGTCTTTTTCCTTTTCGCAAATTACATTTTTGTTTTGACACCCACACCGAACAAGTTCTCGGTTATTATCAGACGCCGGGTTAAAAATTTATAAAAAAAAATACTATTTTTACACTTTCGTGGTCATTGCAACAACTAACCCCTAAAAATTAAATGCGAATGCGGACTTTTTTCTTACAAATGTACAAGGGTTAACCCACCAAAAACTGTAGTAAAATAATCAATTTTTCACTTCCTTTGGCCATTGTAATAATAATACGTTCAAACTAAATTCTGATAACAACTAAATTCCCGACAAGTTAAGTGTCTAGGGGTTAAGCCGCCAAAGAATTTTGAAAACTACCTTTTTAATTATTGAATCATTGCAACAAAAACTCGACCAAGGGTTAAACCACCCACATCTGCCCTTGGAAACTTTGTTAAGTATATCTCAAAAAACGTTTTCTAACCCGTACCGGCGAGTTGGCCCAACTGTGTACACCCACTGTCAAAAGGGCCACAATAAGTCCCAAGACAAAAAGATCCAATAGGACATTGTACCGGGTTGACGGTTGCCGAATTTTCGCAAATGCTTCCTTTAGGACACGGTAAACAATTCTCTTGCGCCACTTGTGGTTGATAATATCCGGGTGGGCACGCCCTTTGACCTGAAGATTTTGGCGGACAATAATATCCGCTATCGCATTGAGTTTCCGTTGAAGAACTAGCGCCTGCTGCGCAAAAATGTCCCTTTTGACAATCCTCGTCTGGCCAGATAAGACCGTCACCGAAGCACGCCATACCAGCTAGACATTGTATACAGTCTGCAAGTTTCTCGGCTCTTTTGTTTGGGTTGAACGTTCCTGATTAGAGATGGAAAAGTACAATTTTTAGTTTGGCATAAATGTCTGATGTTGGCAGTTAACTCCCAAGGGTCACAAGTGGCATATAATCCGTAGGGGTCCCTTAGTCCAAATTTAAACTAAACGCCTTTGTGACCATATTAACTTTTGGGGGTCACAAGTGTTCTCATAACCCGTGGGGGTCATATTGTGACGATCGTCACAAAACCCCGTTATGACAGTTTCTAAAGGATAAATTTCATAGAAAAGTCGAGTTTTCAAAAATAAATTACCCCCGATTTTATTTTCAAAATTTTCTTCGTTAAATTTGGTTCGACCCCTCTATTGGCAATTATTGATTTGAGCCCGTTTTTATGAGATATGAGGCCGTTTTGTGACGACCGTCACAATGTGACCCCAAGAGTTAAGGCCAACAAAAATATCAGTCCCGTTTTTTTCTATAAAGCCCGATTTACTATCATTTTTAGTCCATTTAACGCGTATAGACCAAATTGGACTAAGTGACCCGTGGGAGTTAACTACCAACTTTGCGTACACCACTTGCGCAGTTGTTTGTCCGAAATTAAATGTAATATTTGGTCATATTTTCGTAAGATTTCGTCTTTTTTATTGCGCAATTTCATTATTTACATTTCTACTTACCTACGCACTACGCAGTTTAGTTGCATTTTTTTTTTCAATTTCACCTCAAGTTGACCCCAAACGTAATTACGTTAGTTTAAAGTAGTATGAGTGGGCAAAAAAAAATAAAAAGTGTTACAAGGTTATATTTTAAATCTCCGTTCCTGGTGGACATTTCTTTGGTGCATTTGTACCGGATGGGGTTGTTCCACTTGCACAATAATATCCGGCGGGACACGGACCCGAGTCTCCATCTTCAATTGGCTGATCATACTGATTTCCGTTTCCGCAAACGTAACCTAAATGATATAGTCCCGACGGTTAAATAAAATAGACAAACAAACAAACAAACCTGCTCGACATTTCAAGTCATCGCTGTCCACTTCGGCTTCGGTCGTACCAAAGTGGAAACAATATTTACCAACTTTACACGGCTAATACGCAGGTTCAAGACTATGTTGATTTTAGCTGTCAAACCACAATAAAAAAACGTGTAAAAATGGTTTTGTGAACGCTCTCTCTCAATACTTAGAGAAAGTAGTTGTGAAAAGTAAAGACAAAAAAAAATTTGTTTGCGTTTTTGTCTTGTCGTCCTAAAAACATATTACAATTCTTAATCCTCTTAATGACGCTTCTTTTTGGGACGATTGCTCCTATTTTGGACGCTATTTTCGAGAACCGAAAGCGTCCCAACAATGAGTAAAGACTGTATAAAATTTTGAACCGTAGCTGACATGTTGTTTGGTCGTTTTTACTACTTGTTAACCCGTATGTTCCGGGAGGACAAAGAACTCCGGTGATCATAAATGTGCCCAATTCGGGTATTGCCTTTGGTGAAGATTCCGAGTAGCCATCCGCTTGCATTGATTGGCCAGTTGAAAAGTCATAGAATGAAAAAGGACTTGGGCAGAAACTACCGTCCGGACAAATAATATCGGCCGAAGGTAACTTGGATGTGCTGCAAATTTCACCAGCGGGACATTTATCACACGTTCCACTCGTTTCGCTGGGTCCGATACTACCTTTAGCAAAGATCGAAATTTCTACGAAAAACTTAATATCCGAAAATGTTTTTTTTTTTGGAAAAAAAGTTCACGAAATACGTTTTTCTCTTCGAAAATGTTTTATTGAAAAACTTTGTTTTGCTTTAAAAATTTCGATTTTTTTCTAACTTACGAAATTTTTTCATAAATTTTTGAAATTTTTTCATAAGTTTTTTGAAGTTTTTTCATAAATTTTTCGAACTTTTTTCATAAATTTTTCGAAATTTTTTCATAAATTTATCGAAAATTTTACAATAGTGTCAATATGGTGACGCTAAAAAGCTCCAGGAAAAATGTTTCGTATTTTTGGGCCAATGATATGAATTGAAAATCAGTAAAACACGGTAATTATGGACTTCCTAAATGAGCATGAATTCCAAGTTGTGCACGTTTTTCGGAATTTCAAAAGGGTTAGGGTCAATACTGTACTTTGTCGAACACATTTTGTAAACTTTGAATACATTCCCGAGAGCAAGTAATGATCCTGTATTTTTTAAATGTTGATTTTGATCGATGGCCTTTAGGACAGTCACTTTCTACTGATGAGCTTTCTTCGCAAAAAGTACCTTGGCTACATTCAAATTGGGTCTCTGAAGTTGAGCGGAGTGGACAATAATGACCTTCTTTACAATTTCCAGTATGTTCTGTTGTTTCTACTCCGTCACAGTACTTTCCAGGTCGACAAATAACACATGTATCCTGGGATGTTTGCCTTCATCCGTATTCAAAATATCATGTTACATTACAACGGCTCTAGCCTAATTGGCAGAATCCGGAAATGGTAGAAAAATCTAGATATTTTAGAACAAGATGGGCGAATTTTTTTTTAATTCTACAAAAAAAATCTAGAATAGGAATCTGCGACATTTCCACGGTGGACGCTCTATTTTATTTTTGTCTGATACAACCACCAGGACCCAAACCTACAAGAATCCCGATATATCCCTTTTTTATTTTCATTTTGGTGTACTTTAAGCAGGTAGGTGGTTTATATGACGATATTATATATGTTACATATACAGGGGTCTTACAGTAAGGGACGGTTTGCTATTTTTGACCAAGTCCACTTTTGTCCTTTATTTTGAATCGAAAAGTGCGTCCCTTAATTTTAATCTTTTTGTAAAAAAGTGTCCCTTAATTTGAATATTTTTGGAAAAAAAAGTAAACTAATTTGAATTATGTCCGGTAATTTGAATCTTTTTGGTAAAAGTGTCCCTTAATTTGAGTTCAGTCCTTTATTTTGGTGTCCCTTAGTATGATACCCCCTAGGTACAAGGAAATATTATCGAGTTTCGGGGTATCCCACACTTTTATTTTCACATTTTTGTTCAATTTTTGGTTGAAAATAGTTCGAACACTGTCCTTGTGGCATTTGAATAAGTTCCAGCCAGACATTTGGTTAAATCGGTTGAACCTTGCTTACAATAACCCCCAGCGGGACATTCCGAGCCTCGAATATTATCATTTGGATTCGAAATATCGGAAGTCGTGAAACAAATAAAGCCCGGATCGCATTTGTCACGGGGACCAGTGATTGAAGTACCAAATAACCCCTCGCCGTCACAAAAGTACCCTTCCGTGCAATTCTTACAGTCTTCTAATTTAGACAGAAAAGTTAACTCATCTACGTCATGATATGTGCCTTTAGGGCACGGGATAGGCACTTCACATTCCACTCCACAATNCTTGGCTGCCCAGTTGAGCTGAAAAACCAGTGAACTGGCCTTGGTTGTCCTTTTTTGACAAAAAATATACTTCATAGCAATTGAACCATTTTGGCCGGAAATAATATAAGTATTTATCCGTAGAAACCAGAGCGTCGTGGAAGCGAGAATTTAACCAAATAGCCAGAACGTAAATGTGCCTATTTCGAATGAAAGTGTTACGTTCTCGCTTCCACGCGACTGTATGCGATTGAAGAAAAGTGTATTTTCTTTCAAAAAAAAAGTAAAATATGGAATCGCCTCTGGAAAACTCAGGTGTCTAAAACCCTTTTTTGGACGTTTCACCCTCCTCTAGAGCACAAAACTCCCCATAACAACCCTTATGAAAGTTGGAGCTGAGGAACCAAGGTACTTTCAAAAGTACTTAAAAAAATAACCGGTTTCGACTAGTTCTAGACTGAATCAAGGCCAGAGAATCCGAATCGGAACTTAGTCTTTAAAATCAACCAATGATTGTATCTTATGTAGCCCCGCTCCGCGGGCCCGTTTTGTACCACAATAGGGTAATCGCATTCTATGTTTTCACGCATTTGTTAATAATAAAATAACTTTTAAATAAAAGACCGAACAATCATTAGTCGGTTTTGAAAAGTTAGCTCATATTTGGAATCCGTGACACCACAGTAGTCTATAACCGGACGAAACCGGTAACTTTGAGTGCTTTCTATTAAAACAACAGGATTTATCAAAAAATTGTCGGTTGTTTTGAGAAGTAAATTCAGATTCGGAATCCGTGAGCCCATTAGGCGCTAACCGGTAAAAAAAGTAATTTTGACTGTTTAATACTAAAAAACGAGATTTACCGGATAATTATTACTCGATTTGAAAAACTACATTCAGATTCGGAATCTTTGACCCCGAAATAGGCTTTAATCGGTAAAAACCGACAACTTTTAGTGTTTTCCATCAAAAACCGAGATATTTACCGGACAATCATTGGTTGGTTTGTAAAACGAAGTTCAAATTCGTAATATCTGGCCCTGATTTAGTCTAGAACCAGTCGAAAATGGTAATTTGAGTGATTATTACCAAAAACCCGTATTTAATGGACAATCATCGGTTGGTTTGTGAAATTACAGGGGGGTTGGTTAGAAGGTCAAGGTCAAAATAACTGACCTGACCTTAAATACATTTAAAAAACTGACTTGACCTTATAACCAACCATTTTTTGAAGGTTTAAAAAAAGTGAAAAAGACATGATTTCTATGTAAAAAAACAGACTTGAACTTAGTGCAAAAAACTGACTTGACCTTATAACGGCACAAATGGTTGACCTTATTTGACCCATTTCCGTTTTTTTCCAAAATTCTGTTCTAGTCAAAATATGCGCCTTGGTTGACTGTCTGACGCGCCCACATTTTTTTCTCGAGCTGTGCTGTTTTCCGGTCTAAAATCACGTGTTCATACTTTGGTCACCAAAAAAGCGCCACTTAGTGGCGAAATTGAAAAAAAATTGTAGTTTTTCAAGTACCTTGGCTACAACTTTCATAAGGGTTGTTATGGGGAGTTTTCTGCTCGTTAGGCCATAAAAGTTTATGCAACTTCCATAGGGGGGGGGGGGGCCAAGTCGGCAAATNTCCGAAATCAAAGCAATTTTCGAGTGCAAAACGGAACAAGATATAAGTACAGTCTCTGAGCAACTTGAAGCCGTTAATTTCAAAATTGCCATGGCCAGACGAGAAGGTAAAAATCCGAGTGATCTTGTTAAAAAACAAAAAACTCTCCAAGAATCGTTAAAATCTCTGCGTTCAATTACCACTGTGCCCAAACTTGAAATTCAATAATTTTCCTAACTTTACTGAGTTTGAAAATAAATTCTAATTTACTGTAATAGTAAATAACACACTTTTTATGTCATTTATATTTACACGATTTTTTGATCCGAAACAAATCATATTTTTAAACAAAATGTCGCAGCTGATGCGCCTACGCACTCTGTATTTATCGGTCGTTTTTGATGGAGGTTTTGGCAGAATAGATTCACAGGACCTGTAATACTACAATAAATTTATACAGGGGAGGTTGGTTGTAAGGTTAAGGTCTAAAAACTGACTTAACCTTCAAACAAATATTTAACAAAGTTCCGTGAACACAGATGCGGAAGATTGTCCGCATCATCACTCTTTGTGTTCTTACCTACGTTATTTTTCACTATAAGCAAATCGATGGTCCTGAATTGAATGAGCATACTCTCGAAAGCTCTCCGACCACCCTTGGGCACTTTTTGGTCGATTTGACCACAAATTCACAAACGGTTAACCGGATGAGGTACGGCGTTCATTTTTTACAGGCTAGTGGGCCGTTGACTACTTAACAACTTTGGAAAAATATGACCCAGAAAAAAATGTGCGTGAAAACTTTTAATCACAAATAACCTCTTTTTGGAGGTTACGTAGCTCCAATAAATGACTAAATAATATTTATTACGGAAATACAATTTTTATTTTTATTTGCTTTCCAATTTTGTAATCGATTAGTCTATGTTGGTTTTCACAGCCGTTAGATTTAACAAAATAAAACATCAAAAAAACGCGTTTTATATGCCAATGCGGACAATCTTCCGCAATATGTGTTTGAAGGTTAACCTAAATGCATTTTGAAAAACCGAGTTGACCTTATAAACATCTTAAAAAATTAGGGGAAGAAAAAAGAAAAAAAAATACATTATTTTAAAGATTTTTTTCCAAAAAGCATGCTTCTCCAAAAAGGCGCAATCGGATAAGGTCGAATGGGTGAAAAGGTCGAAACCCGGAAAA
>SCLG01001777.1:0-12545 GCA_004367875.1 Oikopleura albicans
TGACGGGTTGTTGGGCTCTGTGTGGCGGGCGTCTTTAATGAGGATTTGGGGCGTTTTTTTTTAATTTCTAAACATTGTTTTTTTTATTTAAAAAAACTTCAAGATCAATATCGATTAAGGAATGGGGGCCTCTTTTCTGGCCATTTCCGGTTACAAGATTGCTTCCTTGAGATAAGGGCCCGCCCACCCTAGAACCCTCAGCTGTCAATAATTTTGAACTCGAGCTTTCCCGAGCTTTTTGTGGCTTCTGTTCTTAATGAAGCGGAAATGTTTGCTTATTTAAACAAATGCGCTTTGACTTTGACTAATCTATGTTTTTTCTTTGTTTTAACCGTTTTTTTTTCAACTTTTAAGTTGCAAGTGGATAATTAGACAGATTTTTTTTTCGTTCGAAATTTGCGGAACCAAAATGTGTTCGTATTCATTTCATTCTAAGATATTTCGGGTTGATGTCCCAATCAAATGACAAGCATTGGCAGTTATACTGTATAACTTATACACCCCCTGCGCTGCTATATTGTCACCCATTATCTTGCAGATTTTCCCGTTGGCTCCGTTATCTTGCAGATTTTTGTCGGCCAATTTTTCATGAATCCCTATCTTTATGGGTTTATTTTTTTATGGGTTAAGCACTGCGCTGTTATCTTGCAGATCTCCCCGTTCGCTTCGTTATCTTACGGGTTTTTTCATGCAAAAGTTGCAAGATAACAGCGCAGGGGATGTATACATTTGTGTGGTTTTGGACACCACGTGGATTTAATTGTAAGAGAGATCAACAGAAAAATTGTTGTACATACAGGGTGCGCGGCGCCGCTATGTTTCACCCCGTTATGTTTCACTTTTTCTCGCTCGGGCCATTATGTTCCACTATTTTTCGAATCTTTTCGTGAAACACAACGGCACACCGTGTGTATTATACACGGGGTGCGACATTATGTTTAATCCTATCATGTTTCACTTTTCCCCGTCCATGCTGTTATACACCACCTAACCATGTGAGATAACACATTTTTTTCCGAAAAAACGTGTTATTTCATATGCAAATTGTTATCTCAAATGCAAACTGTTATCCCACATGGGTAGTGCGTGGGTTAAAACCCTGGAAAACTTGAACAAAAAAAAAGTGTTATCTCAAATGCAAATAGGCTTTTTCTCTAGATTTAAATTCCAAATTGACAGATAAAATGAGCAAATGCTATATAAAACAATATAATGAACGAAAAAAAATCGTTATTTTTCAAATGATGTTAAAAGAGAGTCGATGAAAATTTGAAGAAGTTGGTGTTGATTATTTTGACAAAAACAGTTAGTTGTAGTTTTTATGTTATCAAACTCAGAAAAAAATACTAAGTGTTGACGTATACATTGGAAAAAGTTTCCGAAAGAGCTAAGCGGACGAGTTGAAAAACTTGAAAAATAACGGGGTGCAAATATCGGCGGACAAATAATGGTGTGATTTTTTTTAGATTTTTTTGCAAGACTTTGAGCGAACGCCAAACGCTTTAACATTAATATGAGAGCTGCAATGTCCCGTGGGAGTTAATTTGTTTTCAGAAGTGATAAAAAATGTAATAAATGTCCAAAAAAGTGTTATCTCAATTGCAAACTGTTATTTCACATGGTTAGTGCGTAGGCGGAAATGCTGGAAAAAATAAGAGCAAAAAATGACGAAAAAAGTGTTATTTCAACTGCAAACTGTTATCTCAAATGCAAACTGTTATCCCAAATGGTGTTATCTCACATGGTCATATGGTGTATTTTACTTTTTTGAGAAAATATTTTCCCCAAATACATATCTTTATACGTTAAGCCGTTATACGCGGTTATGTTTCACTATTTTTCGATTTTTTATGAAATATAACGGCGCACCCTGTGTATATGATACGGTGACAAATTCCTTCATAGTAACCGTATAGGAAATAATTTTTGTAAAAATCAAGTGTCGTTATTATGCTGTGTGTAATTGTGATAAAAAATGTGTAAAATTGGACGTGAAATTGGTACAGGGTGTTGGTAGCGCCGTGTCCCCACTATCGAGTCTTTTTATTCGCCCTCAAGCTTCTTGTGGATATATTTTACAAACCGCGACATGTTCAGGTTCCTTGGTATTCCTCTGATCCTTAATTTGACCGCAGAATCGTCAAAAAATATGCTAAGAGCGATCAAAACCACCAATATTCCACTGTTAGACATTGTAACTGGGCGCCAAATCATGATCGCAAACCGCAACATGAGTTTTAACCACTCGCCAAAGCACAAATGCCGTCACATTACAAGTGCCAAAAACGTAAGTTAAATAGGCCACCCTGCTCTAAAGAAAAAATCGAACTGGGCCAGTCTAGAAAATTGAACGTTATATTACACCACCTACCTGCTAAAAGTAACAGCCAGTTTTACGCCTACGCACTAACTCCTTTAATTCACAGTCCCACGAACCTGCTTAAATTAAACCCAAACATGAAACAAAAAAATTGTTACTTTAAGTGGAACTCTCACTTTTAGCAGGTAGTGCGTAGGCGGAAAAACTGACTGTTAATTTAAGCAGGTAGATGGTTAATTGACGACATTGAGTAAGGCGGCTCGTTACTACCATTTCATTTGTATACAAAAATGCAAAGTTTAGAATATACACTCCTTACTCCTTTTTGGGACGATTTTTCGGCCAAAATGGGGCCATTCTAATTCAAAAATGATCCTTTTTTGTGACGATGTTCTTTTTGGACGCTATTTTCGAGAACCGAAAACGTCCCAACAAGGAGTAAAGACTGTATAAAGAAAAAAAAATCAAAACTATCGTAGGCTTTAGCTATAGTTAGCGGGTTCTAAAACAATCTGGATACTATTTTAACACTATTTTGGCATCAACGATTAACTTATAGCTCCAGCAGAACTAAGGGAACATTATTGTCGGCCAGTTACGGGCGCAGGCGGTGTATATGGCAATCGATTGGGATGCTTGATCTTGTGTGTATTCTAGACCTGTATTTTCGTGCTCTTAAAAATACTTAAAAATCATAATATAAGTTGGTACTGTAATGTTAATTCAAAGGACAACGAACATGAAACGCTTCTTAGACGCCCGAGCTGAAAAAGTCACTTTTGTTAACTTAACATTTTGAACAAAAAATAACAGAGAAGTGAGGCGATCAATCAAATCAAACCGATAATTAATCTCGACATCCGATTCTGTCGGAAATTATGACCGTTAATAATTGTGCAAAATATCAAAACTATGCATTTCGATCGCATTGGAATGAAAATAAAATAAAAAATTGACTTTTGAAAGGTCCAAATGTACTCAATTATCGAAATTCGGACACTTATTACACCACTTATGCAGTTATCTGGCCAAAATGTAACATTTCGTCCTCTTTTCGGAATGGTTCATCGATTTTTTTCTACGCAGGTATCTTGCATCCAGTTAGCTTGCAGAAATGTAATATTTCAATATTTTCCCGCTTAAGCCCTGCGCTGTTATCTAGCCATTTTTGGAAAGCACATTACTCAATCTAGTCCGCCTACGGACTGAGGTTTTATTCGGCCACTTTGAGAAATGAGTTGAACTTAATCAGACAATCTAAGATGTCTCTTTTAACCTAAATTGATATTGTTACGAAAACTGATCGCATCTAAAAATTTCCCGCTCGTTGGCTTATCCGGCCGGTCTCTCCTTAGATAATAACAATTTTAAATTAATATAATATAATAATTAATATTATATTAATAATATTGCGCAACTTTCTGCTCATGAGGTTATCCGGCCAATATTTTTGCACAATTCCAACTATTCCGCCTACGCCCTTAGAATTTAGCTGGCGACCTGAGGGTTTACCCGGCCGGTTTTGGAAAGCTAAATGGGCTATATTAACCCTCAGGTGGTGTATATTGTTATAGGCTATAACTTATAGCGAATTTTAGAGAATTTAAATTTATCAAAATGCGGTTTAAGGTAATAAAGGGTAAGGTAATAAATATGCTGAGCCGTTTTTGCTTCGCGAGTGCGCTGAGCGAATATAAATCACCAAAAACGGCTTAGCATCTATATTACCTCACCCTGTAATTACGAATTTTCTTATTCTGAGGAAATATAAAAATAATGCTCAAATACCAACATGTGATTTTAAGCTATGTCGTACACATAATTTGTATTTAAAATTTAAGTATTTTGTTTTCAAAACAGAAATTCCAATTTAGCGCAAGTTTTACAACGCTCAATTAAAAAGGACTTAGAGTCGTCAAACTATATTTAAGTCAAAATCCGTGAAGAGGGCAACGGGCCTCCGCCAAGTAATTATTAAAGATCCGTACAAATATCAGGTCAAATAAAAAAAATAGGCAAGAAAGTTATTTGTGGCGACTAGGAATTTTTTTATAATGTCGAAAAGATTAGAATTAATAAACACTTTGTTATAATTAGAGAGCTAGAAATGTAAATTTGGATAGCACTACTGTATCCTTCTCGGGTCAGACAAGGCCAGACAGAATGCGTTTGACCCAAGTAATATTAGCTTTGTTTGTCCAACGCCTGCGTGTTTATCCGGCTAGTTTGCCGGCTCGTGCATTTATCCGGCCACTTTTTTTCTTCTTAAATTGCTTTCGGCTTGCCCGCCCACGCACTGCGGGTTTATACGACCACTTTGAGATATCGGTTGAACGTGATTAATTAATTCAAATCAATAATGATACGAAAATTGTTGCATTTTCCTCGCCAAGATATGATATGAAAACCTATTTTAGTGTTTTGAGTTTAATTAACTTAGAAACCCCCTAAGTTTTCAAGATTTTTTTCTGTACGTAAACAAAACCTATGTGCCCTCCTTAAAAGCGTTGGTCCACTTGTGTAAAAAACACATTTAAACCCACCAAGCATTTCCGAAGTGGCGGCCATGTAAGTCGAATTTCGTATCTGATCTTATCGCGGCCTCGATCAACGTCAAATTTCCATGGCCAAAGCAGTTGCACCAAATTACCAATTTACGCCTTCAACTTTTTTTCTTAAATTATTAGCTTAAATGAGTTGAACGGCAAAATAATATATAGTGCAAAATGATATACGGCAAAATAATATACAGTACGAGCTCACTGTTCCATGTAGTCAGGGAATAAAAAATAAGCCAAAAACACCAAAATTTTCATGAAAAATTAGTAATTTGGCCATTTGACGTAAAATTAAAAAGTGGATTGTAGCTCTCTAATCTAGTTTTGGCTCAAGTTCAGCAAGTCTCGTGATAAATATGGTGGTTGGAGCTTTTTCAACAAAAAAGTACAATCTGAACAATAGTAGTTGAAAAATATAATATATATAAATATAATTTGATAAAAAAATACTATAGTCTATACTCTATAGTATGCTCTTTGAGGGTTTGTCACGGATATTTCAAAAGAAAAGTGACTTGGATGCCCTATAAGTATGATGATATAATTTATATCGTCAAAATATATACTTTATAGATATTGCCAAATGAAAACGTTGATGTTGATTCTTCAAGTTTATTCTGGCAATATAAAGTTTATTGTCCGCGCGAGCCCGTTAAGTTGCTCCGCTTCCAAAAAGGTTGGAAGCGCTTTATTATTACACGGCCGCGTCAGGTGTGGTAAACAAAAAAGAGTGATTGGGGCCTATTGTAAAAGTACAGTACGCCGTGATTTAACGTAATTTTAACAATTAATTGACCTGCTGAGTGGACTATACATAACTAATATTTTTTTAGTAATTTAAATGATTAAAATTAGATTTAAAAAAAATATAAACTATTAAGCCATCTGCACCGTTATGAATTTTGAAATAAAATGGAAGGAATGACGAAGGATGACGGAAAATTGGATTATAATAGAATAAGACATAATAGAGATGCCGCCATATCAAACGTAACCCTTGGGAGTTAAGTCCTAATTTTTTTTAATTTTAATTAAGTTTATTTTTTTAATTGAAGCATATTATGCTTTAAAAGCAAGTAAATAACTAACCAACATTGGAAGTAGACGTGGCGAAAGAGAGACAGCTGCTTTCGCTTTACTAAAAAAGTACTACACCAGCTGGTTGTTCATAATTTTTAATAATTAATCACGTGTAAATTTTGTAAATTGACTGTTACTTGCGACAGGGATTTCGACTTCATCCTAAACCCTAACCCTTAATTACTATAAGTCCCTAGGACCGCTTGAATCATCTGTTACTTGCGTATGCGCATCGTTACTTGCGACATGGACCGTATTATTTCAAGACTTTGTCAAAAATCACATAAAGTCAAAAAATATCTTGTATTCGGTGACGGATTATAATCAACACTAGCAACAAAAACGGACTTTAAAGTTTAAACCACACACAAGGGTCGTTAAATGTTTTTACGAAAATTTGTAAACACCTTTAGAATCAATTTATCCAACCTGCACTTTTGATTACTCCTGGTTTACTATCATTTGAGTATCCATTCGAGGCGATTACAAATTTTTGAGTAATCAAAAGTGCACATGTAGAGATGGCTGACTGTATTATATATTACAGGGGGGTTGGTTATAAGGTCAGCCATTTGTGCCGTTATAAGGTCAAGTCAATTTTTTTTGAGCATCATGCTTTCTGGGGAAAATTTTTTAAAAGTATGTCTTTTTACGTTTTTTTCTGAATGGAAATAACGATTTAGACCTAGACTTTATAATTAACCCCCCTGTATAAATAGTAGGGAATCCCTACTAGAGATCTACTAGAGATCTCCGTATAAGAAATTTTAAGATAAGGCAAAAATATAATTCGGCAGACATCAGAAAAAATAAAACTCAGGTAATTTTTACTTGTAGGGGTTTGATCCGATACAATTTCAGCAGTGTTGGAAACGTTGGGCGTTGGGGTACGTTGGCTAACGTCCAACCAACGCGTTGGGAACGTTGGGCGTTGGAGAAATTTTCTTCCTAACGCGTTGGGAGCGTTGGGCGTTGTGGAAATTTTTCTTCCAACGCGTTGGGCGTTGAGGAAGAATCCAAGCGTTGGCCAACGTTCAAATTTTTCCAACGCTTAACGCAATTTTATACTGTATTTATGATGTGTAAAACCAAGACGTCCCTCCGACATGTTCTATTTATTGTTTAAAATAGTTTTACACTTATCCGTTAAGCATCAGTGTTGGAATTGTTGGGCGTTGGGGTTAGATTTTATTCCCAACGCGTTGGGCGTTGGGGAAGGTCAAGCGTTGGCCAACGCTTTCGTTGGGCGTTGGGGAAATTTGGAGCGTTGGCCAACTTTTCCAACACTGAATTTCAGTACTTCGGGACCAAATGTACACTTTAAGAAACATAAAAATAACTATTCTATTAAAAACGGGATCCGTATTTAGCACCCCTATAATACATTTACTTAAATTATATTCAATAAATTATAGTAAAATTGAAAAAATTAAAAAAAAAAATTCAATATGAAAATTCAGTCTGGTAAACAGTTCTGTTATTGATTGTAATTACAATTGATTACAATTATCCGGAGCGCAGCGTACTGTACAATAGCTTCAGGGCACTACACTGGGCCTAATCACTCTGAATAGTCAAAGCCCAAGATTTATTCACCCAAAATAATTTCTTTTTGGAGTTAGGTCCTAATTTTTTTATATTTAATATTTTAAATATTTATTAAGTTTATTTCTTTATAATTTACGCAAAAAACACGTAAATAATTTACAAAGATCGGAAGTGGACGTAGCGAAAGAGCAACAGCTGCTTTCGCTCCAATTAAAAAGTACTACACCAGCTAATAATTTGTTCCTTTTTTTTTTGTTTCTCGGACAATAGGGTTGGAAGCGCCTGACGGCGCTTCCAACCCTACATTATCCAGCTAGACTTCAATTTCTTCTATTTTTTATTTAAATTGTTAATCCCCAAAATTGAATCGGAATAAAGTGCTCGAAAATGATAATAGATCTCGAAATAATGAATTCATCATAATTTATGATCCATAAATACTTGACCCTAAGTTAGGATATGACAAAAATACGAACGTATGATTTCAAAATACACCCCTGAAGGTTTATCCGGCCACTTTGCCCGCTTGTGGGCGTATCCGGCCACTTTTTTCCGAAAAATGTTTTTGTGCACCCCGCCTACGCATTGAGGGTCTATACGGCCGGTTTTGGAAGGCAAAAGTGGCCGGATAAACGTTCAGGCGGTGTTCACGGAAATTTAACCCATAGAGTTATGACACAAATTGTTATGGAAAACCATTATGGTCTTAATATTTGAACAAGTTTGTAGAAAAATGACGCTTTTCAACGCTTATTTATTCCCCATAATTGAATTCAAACCTTATACCCAGTGTTCCGAAAACCCCCCAATTTGGCGGTAGTGGTCGTCGCGCGACCTCGATACTTGAAATTTAGCGGTCGTCGACGACCGGCGTTTGTCGACAAACACTAGACGGTCGCCCGACGAATGAATATACAATTTTAGTCGTATAAGCGTCAATTTATTTAAATTGAATATTTTTTCAAACAAAAAAATGGAAAAATGCCGCATGCGGTCGTCGGTCGTCGATGATTCTCAAAAATTTGGTAGCGGTCGATCGTCGACGATCGTCGGTAGCGTTCGTCGCATTTTCGGAACACTGCTTATACCATAATACCAGAATTTATTAAATGAAGTTTATTTGCGAATAAAGACTTGAAAGTGTTTCGAACTGTGCTAATAGCAAACGAAATGGTACAAACTGTTATCAAAAGTTTCAAATGTGTCATTTCTTATCTTTTCCAGGACTCCATGAAGGGTTCGACAAGTGAGAATTGACAACCTAAAAAAATCCGAAATTTCCTTTATTACACTGTACTTCTTTAACTCTTCAATAACCAAAAAAGTAATTTAACAGATGAATTTGTGTGATATTTCACATTCACATTTTGACTTTTTACACACACATTCGATTTTTATCAATAAAGTACACCACCTAACCATTTGAGATAACAGTTTGAATTTGAAATTACAATTCGCATTTGAAATAACACATTTTTTTGGAACAAAGTGTTACCTCAAATGGTTAGGTGGTGTATACCAAAATTACCAGTTTTTCTCTTCATGCCCAAAAATATACCTAACTTATAATTTATAACCTCCAGATACCGGACAGAATTTATTGTCGAGCCCTGACTCCATATTTCATCTGTCGGGTGACGAGAAAGCAACTATAGATAGGGATCGAAAGAGCGTGTGATTTAGGCACATACACCACCTGCTTTGTTATCTTGTCACGCGTTATCTTGCAGCTTTTCCCGTTGGCTCCGTTATCTTGCAGATTTTTTCCGTCCAATTTTCCAGGATTCCCTATCTTTATGTGTGAAGCACTGCGCTGTTATCTTGCAGATGTCCCCGTTCGCTCCGTTATCTTACGGATTTTTTTATGCGATAGTTGCAAGATAACAGCGCAGGGGGTGTAGATGAAATCGCGAAAATTACAGAATATCCGCAAATCGCAAAAGTTACACTAACAATCACGCAAAATCAAGTTTTACAGTGAATAAAGAATTCATTTTTTTAATTAATTATAAAATCACTGTGTTCCATTTCGATCCCTGACTGTATGATTCAATGGACATTATACACTCCCATCTCGTTTTTATCCACGAATAGATAATGTCGACATTTGCAAACATCGAATGTTTTGCGACATCGGCTGCGATAAGCAAAATAATATTATCCCAATCTATATCCATTTACGTCAGATGCTATTACCGCTCCGTGTCTAGGTTTTATTTTATAGAGATCCAAAATAATTATGCACCACCTGCACAGTTATCTGGTCAGGAGTTATTTGGTGTATATTTT
This sequence comes from Oikopleura albicans, assembly GCA_004367875.1. Classification (NCBI taxonomy): domain Eukaryota; kingdom Metazoa; phylum Chordata; class Appendicularia; order Copelata; family Oikopleuridae; genus Oikopleura; species Oikopleura albicans. Next base: position 9,796 of record SCLG01001777.1, read on the forward strand.
TGGTGAATTTGTGCATGTTTCTCTAGATGTGAATATCTCTCTAGATGTGCAAGTGTTTTTGAATTCGAAACCCCCCCCAAAAAAAAAAAAATTTATAATTTCATCCAATTTTTTGAATTTTTCATACAACCTGTTTTTTTTTTCTATATCGAATATGTGTGATATTTTAAATTATTGAGCCAAAGTATGAACCAATTTTTTTGCGTGCAATAATTTGTTAAAGATTAACTGAGTAAATTGAGAAGATTTTTGTTTTCAATGAATATTTTGTTTGTTGTTTTGTTTGGAATCGTAAAAACGAACGTTTTTTCAAATCAAACGAACCCACAAATATTTCACAAAAAAACATATAAAACTAAATCTTGCTAAACTTTTACAGTTAAAGTGTATTAACTGAAAGTTAACTTAATGTTAATACGTTTAGATAGCAACTCTAATTACAGTCCCTACTCACAAACCGTTACACCCAAAAGCGTTACGATTTGACTTCGTAATCCTGAAAAGTTGTGAAAATAAGTTTAATTTATAGGTCGTTTAAACGTACGCTTAAATTTAATTTAAATTAAGTTAAGAAAACACCAAAAAATACTTTTATTGGTTAAACGGCCCAAAAGTGTTACGAAATCACCTCATGACCAAATCGTTTTTGAGCATTAAATCGTAACGCTTTTGGGGTAGGGACTGTATGTGCAAATGTGGCACGCACTTCGAGAGTTAACTCAGTATGAAATTTCAAAGCTTGCAGCCAACCCTAGTGTGGCTAAAATTAGGCTATTCAGATTTTGCGGTGCCACTTTAGTTACATTAACTAACATGAACAATATCAATCTTATACCCAAATTGCTAATTGCTTGACGTTTGGCCAGGTTCACAGATTTTGAAAAGAGTGAAAAGAAGGATTTTGTTGAGTCGTTGGTGTCAAAATCTTCCCTAATGAGGTGTTACTAATGCCATTTCATTCCCGCTTTTTTCACGTTAAGTCGCCTTTCCAGGGTGCAAAAAACTTCTTTCTAAAAACGGCGCTTTTCTGTTCATCAAAATCCATAGCCGGAAAGACTGTTGGTTGGTACGGTCCAAAAACAAAAAATATCTTCTGGTACCTAAACTTTTTTTTGGAAAAAACCCACTAATGCAAACATACAGCAAAGGCCATGTTACATGGCCCATGTATCATGAGGACAAATTAAATACGAAGCGCGCCCAAGACAAGATCCATTAGGTGGTGACACAATACAATAAAACTACGTGTCGTGTAAAATAATTTAGCATAATTACATCATCAGTTTTATATCCGTTCCAAAAGACGGACTGTACCAGTATATTTTTATAATATGAAAAAATATTAAAAACAAAAGAAAAAATTATATACAGGGGGAGCGCCAAGTAAGGTTAGGTGGGCGCCAAGTAAGGGTAAGTTTCATTTCACGAAAAAATTTCGCCGCCATGTCAGGGTACGCCGATAAGAGGCAGATAAGGGTCTTCAATTCAAACTTTTTTTGTTCTACTGGTATATGATTATTTGCGTAATTTAAATATATTTTTGATAAAATTATAGAATTAAAGTGTCAGCCTTATACCAAAATAAGATAAAATTTGTAAAAGTGACAACGCCAAGTAAGGGTAGGGGCGCCAAGTAAGGGTAGGTTTCGAAAAACACGAAACCTACCATTATTTGGCGCTCCCCCTGTATGTTAGAAAGTGAGCATATTTGTCACGTTTTTTTTTGTATTATAATGGGTAAGGTACAGAGTGAACGTTCAATTATGGGCGCCTTCCGAAAGAATGATTTGATTATTGAATCAACTTGGCCGAATCACATTCCGAGTCAAACGGCAAAAAAAAAAAAGGGGGGAAATCTGGACAAATCGAAGTTTGAAATTTAAACAAGCAGAATCCGGAAGCATCGTGGGAACGGATGGAGTCCAAAAAAAAAGTTATTTAAACATAGTGTAGCAAGTCCAGGCCGTTTTTGATAGTAAAAATGAGGTGCGTTTATTTTCCTTCGGAAGTGATTTATTTTGGTTGTGCGTTGAACCCGATGAAATCAATGTTTTCACTTAACCCTCACTCTCACTCACCCCAACACGAGATTAACCAGGAACGTCTTGAGGAGCTTTTTTTTCACCAGGAAGTCGGAAAAGTGGCCGCACTCGGTCGCTTTCAAATACAGTCTTGGAGTTAAATTTTATTTAGAATTAGGTTAGATTTTAATAAATCATTAAGTATTATCGGGATTTAAAAATCGACCAGAATGAGCACGTAGATAACAGTACAAGGGGTCGCCAAATAAGGGTCAGTTTCGTGTTTTTAAAAACTGACCCTTATCTGGTCACCCGACTCTTGTTTCGCGAACCCAGGATAATACACATTTTGTTGCTGATACTGTATGAAAATATGTTTTTAGCCATTAATTTTTTATTTTAGTAATTTTAAGACTAAATTAGAGATTAAAAAATTTCAATTAATTATTTCAATAAGCGGACAACAAAATAGTAAAACATATTTGTAAGTATCAATGTAAAAAGCAGTGACCCTTATTTGGCGCAATAATATTTTTCTCCGAAAAAAGCGGCCCTTAATTGGCGACACCGACCCTTATTTGGCGAAAGCGACCCTTATTTGAGGGGCCCTTATTTCGTTACCCCCTGTATAGTTTATTTTAATTGGTGCCTTTTTAAGTGTGTCCGTCTAAAAAATAACCGCTCAAGTCATCGGCAATGTAATTGCATTCCGATAATTGGGATTTATCA
>SCLG01001779.1:0-16640 GCA_004367875.1 Oikopleura albicans
TCCCTCCCCTTTTCAATTCTTTGCCGTTTCTAAATTAGGCGGAAACGTTACTGTTTGTCATGGCTGAGGTATTCTTACGGGCTTTTGGGGATATAGGAATTTTAGTTAAACATATTTTTATTTTCAAAATTTCTGCAATCGAGGCCAGAGAGCGCCCGATTTTGGCCTTTTTTTCGTAATCAAAAATTGAAAGTCGTTTTTCTCCACTTTCGGGTTGACATTTGATTTTCACCATGTCTGGACCAAATGTGCGCTGACTCATGGCGGTTTGTATAAAAAAATAAAATGGCGGTCTATTGGCTGAAATACGATTAAAATTATTTCAAAAGAGAAGCGACGAAAAATGCGCCAAAAGGCGCAGCCGGGCGCGCCACTGGGTAGTAAATGCGAGCGCGCAGCAGTTAATGTAAAATACAAACCATAAACATCACTACCGGTTTCAGTAGTTTCAGTAGTTGTAGTTTCAGTAGTGTAGATTATAGTAGCAGGTTCAGTAGTTGTAGTTTCAGTATTGTAGGTTATAGTAGCAGGTTCAGTAGTTGTAGTAGTCTTTGTTGTAGTTGGTGCTGTAGTAGTAGTTGTTGTAGTAGAAGTTGTAGTAGTTGTTGTTGTTGTTGTAGTAGTAGTTTTAGTTGTAGTAGTAGTTGTAGTAGTAGTTGTTGTAGTAGTAGTTGTTGTAGTAGTAGTAGTTGTTGTTGTAGTAGTAGTTGTAGTCGTAGTAGTAGTTGTAGTAGTAGTTGTTGTAGTAGTAGTTGTTGTTGTACTAGTTGTCGTTGTTGTAGTTGTAGTAGTAGTTGTTGTAGTAGGTGCTGTAGTAGTTGTAGTTGTTGTTGTTGTAGTTGGTGATGTAGTTGTCGGAGCTGTTGTGCTTGTTGTTGTAGTAGCTGTAGTTGTTGTAGTAGAAGTTGTTGTTTTAGTAGTAGTTGTTGTTGTTGTAGTAGTTATAGTAGTTGGAGCTGTCGTAGTAGTTGTAGTAGTAGTTGTAGTACACAGGGTGCGCAGTTATCTTGCGAACTTAGTCTTTGAAAAGTCGCAAGATAAGCGTTTTTTCGCAAGATAACTGCTCAGTGCATATCATATAAATATTATAAATCCCGAAAAATAAAATTCTGAAAAGTCGCAAGATAAGCGTACGAGCGGCAATTTTCGCAAGATAACTGCTCGCAAGATAACTGCGCACCCTGTGTAGTTGTTGTAGTAATTTTAGGAGCAGTTGTCGTAGTAGTTGAAGTAGCAGTTGTTGAAGGTTTAGCTGAAATAATAATTGTATAATTTAATAATAATTGTATAATTTATAGGAACAACTTCTACTTAAAAAAATTCAGCTAAGTTTTAAAATTCAAGTTTTACTTGCAAAAGTTTACACCCATTATCATTAATGATAAATTATATGAGAAAAATAGAAAATCACCATCAATTTTACCCTAGGACCGAAGTATCAGGTTATTAAGCTGTGATCTGAAAAACCCATGCCCTTCTAATTATTACCGTTAGGATTCGTCGAAAAATCCAGATTTCGAAGTCTAGCAGCGGCTGCTTCAACAAATGAATTTGACGCAAAAACCTTCACATTTTCAAACTGTCGGAGGTCTGTATTGATTTTTTCAGTGAGTAATGCACCGTTGACCCAAATTGAAAATATGTAATTGTTTTCTTGGTCTTTCATTTGGGACACTTTGATTTGGCTCCACTGGTTGATTGGTAAAGCGTCCGATTCTACGGAACATATATTGCCGTTAACATAACTGCAATCACGGTTTCACACGTATATAAACAACTTTCAACACCCGCGCTCCCATTTTTACTTCGCTCCGGCAGTGCCACATTGCACTGCTGCTTTTAACTGAGAGGTCAGGGCGTGTCTACTTATTCCAATAAGTCTATAAAATCCAAATCATGAGATTGGTTTTATGTACAAAGAATACCTCCTAAAATTTAAACGAGTTTCTCAATATAGACCTAGCATGTGTCGGATTTATTACGTAACAGATGTACGAAATATTAACTCTCAGGGGGAAGGACTTTTTGAAAACCCGTAAGGGGAAATTATGTGCATATATGCACACACTTAAAAGTTCACAATAATTCCCAATAATTATGGTAAAACTGGTAAAGCCAAGTTGTGGAGCTCGCCAAACTACGACGATCTGACTATTCAGAAATCAATTTGGGCCACCAGGGCCCCCTAGAGAGCTGTTTGAAATATCCAACCTACGCAAAATAAAATACCGCCAATGGAATGTTCTCGAAAAGTTGAGAGGGGGTCAGCAATACCAATTCTGCCCTACGCGGCCTCCTTATGTCTTAAATCGACGAAAAACCAAATCGTGTGCATATATGCACACACTTCACCTGCGAGTTAAAATGGATGATCTAAACCACGTGTTTTAAGATATTCTACGCTTCCTCCACAGTCGTTTTAAGCAAAAAATTAAGATTCTTCCAACCAAAATTGAGAAAGTCCTCCAAATTCTATGAGGTCTCACAAGAACACTGTCCTTTGTACTTATTGAAATTATTAGACACGCTCTCCCAAATAACTAACTCCCATACAGTATGGGCCAAACAAATATAATGACAATCATAAAAACTTCAAAATCGGCAAAAAATTTTGTGTATGCAAGAAAAAATCGTATTTTGCGCGTGGGTAACAAATGAAAAGACGTTGTATTTTCCTTAAAGTGGGTGTCCTTTTAGACAACAGCAGTTAAAGGGGTGAAACCGAAGCTTGAAACTAACAATTTTGAAGTTTCGTTGGTGAAAAAGATGGCCGGGTTTCGATCGCCAGGTGCCGCAAAGTTCCCGCCAATTCCAGCATGGATAATATTTGACCAACCGGTTTTGTAACCCGTAGGGAAAACTTCGACCGACATGGACCACTCTGGGTAAAGAATAGGTAGCTCGTCAACCAACGTGTTTCTGCGAACCTCCATACCCATATCAGTATTAAGACATCCATTTATATTACAATCCTGCATTTGAACAATCCCTGACCGTGATCTGGTTTGACTCCCCGGCCCGCAGCTGGCCGAACACGCAGACCAAGAGGTCCAAATTGGGCCTTAAGGTAATTATTTGGTGTCAATTGGAGGGTATTAATATGTTCGAGATTCAAACTATTACGTAAAATAATAATTTTTTACATATTTTAAACTTGAATAAATAATATAATATGTTTTCTGTTGGTTCAATTGTATCAGGGCGGGATTAAAGATTTTTCGGCATTTTTAGCTCGTTAATCAAATTTATCAGGTGATAGGGTAACACTAAACAAAAACTGGATAAGGCTATTACAATCCACTTTTTAATTTTATGTCAAATGGTCAAATTACTTTTTCGAAAAAAATATACAATTATGGTTTAAATTTATCTTTATTTTCTTTCCGTCTTGAAAAGTACGAATATTTCGAATGAATTTATATAAAGTTAAATATGCATTTACCATTCTTCAGGAAACCATCTTCAGGTCCGATTTGGCAATATATGTTTCCTTCGTCATTCGATTTGCATAAAGAGATTCCTTCAACGTTAACACAATTGTCTTTGCAAGTAAATTCGTCAGCTTTCTTAGAGTCTAAACGGTGAATCTCATGAGAAAAAAGATACAGAAAATAATGATTTGAAATTAGAAATATAACGAAAGTTTCAGCCAGATTTTGATCGTTTTGAAACTCGAAAGCGGTACAGTTTTTGACTTGCTAGGTACATTGTCAATGAAACCGAAAAGTACCCCACTTTTTGTACCAAAACATACCAAGATTTCCAATTATTTTACAAAACCATTTATTTTGCCTACGTTGGGTTATCTTACCCGTTTTTGGACCAAAACCTACCGAGGTTTTCAATTATTTAACTTGACGCCCTGACCAGTTATCTCACCAACACGGCGTTGTCTTTACGTTTTAGGTGAAATAACCGCCAGGTGGTGTGTACCAATAATGATAAATTTTCATAGTGTCTTTAAGACCCTTGACTGGTTTACAGAGGTACCCTCCTTCTATATTGTGGCACGAGGATTTGATTGGACATTGATTGACTTTTTGAGACGTTTGGCAACTGGCCCAAGTACTTTCACCGCTGGAATCTGGTACTGTTGCGCACCAAAATGTATTACTGTTATCGAATGAGATGCATTCATCATGTATAGTTCCTTTCACAGTGTTTACAAATTTGGCTGGATATCAATGGTTGTCGAAATAACGAAAAAAAAATCGAAGAGATAGCATGAAAGGGTACGACAAGTACGGCCAGTAATGGTCGGGGCGCCAAATGCTTTTGAAAAACTCCCCTTATTTGGCGCTCGGACCGCCTTGCTCCCCCTGTAGTTTTTTTTAATTCGAGAAATACCCCTAGTAATTGACTCAGTCATGTACCTTAACCGGTATCTACCCACATTTGGATTGTTTACCCTAAACGGCGTGTAGTTTTCAATAGCTTCCTAGTTAGTAAGTTCTATTTATAATACTGTGCCTTTATATACAAAAGGGAAATGACAGACCGGAGTTGAATTCTGGGTACACTCATTGATATCATTAAAAGTACATGATTGGTCGGCGCATTTTTGACTGTCGGTGCATTGCGTGCCGTGACATTCGTAACCATATTTCGCCGTACAGACCCAACTAGAACCACTATTGGACTCCTTTAGACACGAAGACCCTTGTTGGCAATAAGAAATCTCATCGGGACACAATTCAGCACCTTCTGGGAGAGCTAGAAATTAATAATTTTTATAGCGCTTTTAAGTTCGTCAGTGTAATTCTCCAACCTGTATCATAAATGCAAGCATGTACATTAGAGGGACCGCCAGCACTTATGATTCCGGCACGTAACTCCTGGGAACATGGGTTATTTTCTGAACCATCTACACTGCAGCAGTGTCCGTTTGTGCACGCTGAACACGAACCGTCTTGACCAAAAGATTCTTCTGTTTGACAATCAGGATAACAAATTCCGGCAAAAATCCAAGAGTCTAAAAAATGATTCATTGCCTATTTTTATTTCTACAACAGAGGCTTTCTAGTTGAAGCGATGAGTCCATAACCAGTGTTGGAAAAGTTGGCCAACGGTCGAAGTTTTCCCAACGCCCAACGCAAGCGTTGGCCAACACACCAATTTTTCCCAACGCCCAACGCCCCCAACGCGTTGGTTGGGCGTTGGGCGTTGGCCAACGCATCCCAACGCCCAACGTTTCCAACACTGGTCCATAACGAATAAAACTCATACAGGGGGTGCGCCCGACAAGGGACAGCTCCACAAGGGACGGAATGCTCCATAAGGGACGCTTTTCCGAAAAAGATGCTCTGTAAGGGACAATTTTTTTGAAAAAAAGCTTTACAAGGGACAAAGTTTTTTCCGAAAAAAAGTTTGGGCGCCCTCCAAGGGACAATTAATTTTAGAACTGTTTTAGGAATCATGACTTTTCAATAGTAACTTCGAAGTTTGATGTTTTTGTCTCACAGACTGTCCCTTGCAGAGCATTTTTACAAAAAATCTGATAATTTGAGATATTATTCGAAGTAGCGTCCAATGAAATTAATGGAAATCGTAAACAAACCTTCAGATATTAGTCTTCACTGCCAAATTTTTATTATTACAACAAAAAAAACATTATTTGAGAAAANTTTGCCATCGTAGCGGAAAATATTAGGAAAGTGAATACTTTTGGAAAAATCGAAAAGTAATTATTTTAAAATGAACGAAACATATATTTGTGGATTAATTCTCATTATAGAGGTTATAAAATGCTGCTATGTGATAACAAATGAAGTCAGACTTCACGCCCATAATTCAGAGATCAATTTAATGCGGCTGGTTATTAATGGGTAAGTGACCTTGCGTTGTGTCAATGACTGAACGATCTCAAGAATGTTTTTGAAACTTGTTGATTCATGCAGTCCAGGGGTCTGTGGGATGTTTAGTTTATTTTAAGATGTACTAAGCACGCCGGTGTTCTACTTTCGTAGAAGAATCGAATTAGAAGTATAGGCACCAGAGAGCTACTGACACCATGAACAGAAGGTGGTGCATGTGAGCAACCAAACCGGTTCCTAAGCTATAAAAGGGACCGGAGCACGACATTTGGAGAGACTTTTTTATGACTGAAAACATACCTTTTATGTTGTAATTCTAGAAATATGAAATAAATTGTATATTATTTTGAGTGACTCTTTTATTTAATGCAAAAGAATTTATGAAGTCGACCACTATGTCGAAGATGAACAATGGAGGTCCTACCGATCATTATTAAAAGACGAGGACTCAAAACATATTAAGTATAAAATCAGAAATAAAAAACAACTCCGATACAATGTCAGAAGCAAATGAGATAGAAGGACAAATTGGTGAAGAAGTAGCAAATTTAGTATGGTGCCTGGTACATGTAAGCAGCCTGTTGGAACAAGACTTGATAAAACTGACAAAAGATGCAATACCGGATCGATTGGAAGCAGTAGAATCAATGATTGCGAAANCATGTGAGCAACCAAACCGGTTCCTAAGCTATAAAAGGGACCGGAGCACGACATTTGGAGAGACTTTTTTATGACTGAAAACATACCTTTTATGTTGTAATTCTAGAAATATGAAATAAATTGTATATTATTTTGAGTAACTCTTTTATTTTAATGCAAAAGAATTTATGAAGTCGACCAATATGTCGAAGTTGAACAATGGAGGTCCTACCGATCATTATTAGAAAAACAGAAACTCAAAAGAAAAACATTTTTAAGTATAAAAGCCCAGAATAAAAACCAACTCCAAAACAATGTCAGAAGAAAATGAGATAGACGAAATAACTGAAGAAGACAAGAGCCTAGTATGGTGTGTGGTACATGTAAGCAGCTTATCAGAACCAGATGTGATAAAACTAGCAAAAGATGCAGTTCCAGACCGACTAGAAGTTATACAAACAATGATTTCAAAGCACGGACTGGATAAGACGAGATATGCAATAGCTGAAATTGTAAGTAAAGGACAAACCAGAAGGATACCTAATTTATAAACCAGAATAATTTACAGGAAGTACATAAAACATGATACAAATACCTATCATCAGAAAACATATTTGTCCTAACTATTTTTTAAAAAAGTTTTTTTTTCTTTCAATGAGTATTGCAATACAAATAATACTGGAAAAGAAAAATAGAAAAAAAATGAAACATTAAGATACACCACACACATAATAGACTTGACGTTAGAGGTCAAGACATCTCTAAAGAAGGGTGGATACCGGCATTACTGACAGATGCGGAAACAATTAGCTATAAGGCAAAGATTTCAGATGCACCAGCAAGCTTGACGGCAAGAGACGAGGATACTTCAAAGGGGGTAACCGTACCATTCTTTGCACCATCTGTGGACATAGCACACAGTGCCCAAGCACTGAGAATGCTTATAACGAACAGCGAAACACATTACTTTCCTACTGATAAAGACGGAATAATAAAAATGAAAGTTTCGAAAGGTCTAGGGGGAAAACACAAATTGACGAAATTGATAGACACAGATAACAACAGCCTGGAAAAAAAGGATGTAATTTATTATGTTGAAGAAGAGGAGGAAATTGAAACACCATCAGAAGTATCAACCGGAACAAGAATAGCAACCAGAAGCATGATAAAGGATATGAGTCAGGGATTTGATGAAATGTCTGGGAGACCAAAGCCACATATACCCCAACATATACATGATCGACAACAAGCACAGCTGGACAGATACAAAAATCTGCAAACTGGGCAACATGAAGCAAATCAGTATGTTATCTCCTCAACATCAACGCCGGCAAACGCAAATAGTCGCAATACCCACAAAAGAAGAGGAGTGAGCTTCATGGATACAACCGAAAAACCCCAGGATGGAGGAAATTGTATTCCAACAGGAGAGCTAATACAATGGGAAACAGGCGAAATGGTCGACGAGGGTTACCAAATACTCGGAAACATAACATGGACTAAGGATGGAAAACAACATACAATGCAGGGAAAGATAAATGATCATGGACTATTGGATGATTTCCAAATCCCACAGAATACGAGAATCCAGCTACAGGAACAAACTAACGTTGTATATCGTAATAGAAGGGATACTGTAAATCAAGAAAGGCCAGTAAGGATAAATGAAACCTATACACCGAATGCGACAAAGTCATTCCACCAAGAAAACACAGCATTCGAATATGACGAATATGACAATTTTCAGAGTCTCATGAACCCAGAAAGAACGGTCAGACTAAATCAGATGTTGAATAAATCGCAGAAGGAGTTTGATAACCGATACAAAGACTCGGACTCAGATCAAGATGAGATTGAAGGGTCAATGATGGCCCAAAGAACGAGAAGTCGGAGGCCTATAAATAGAAGACATGCCTTAGTGTTAACTGCAACGGAGGCTGAGGAGGATCAGGAACAGGGACATCAGTCAATGAATAGACATAAGAAGATGCGAGTAAACTCATTTCAGAGTAACAATAGACGAAAGAGCATTCTCATAAAAGACGGAGATGACCCAACAAACCCTCGCTTCGTAGTCCCAAAAGTAGCTGTAGATGACACAATCGAATCGTACCTATTCAGAATCAAACAGGACTTCGAAGACCACTGCAGATTTTATAAGTTTCGCCACGAAGAGCAGGGAACAGAACTTGTCACAAGAAGATTGACACAAAACTTGCTTGACAGCGGACTTATAAAACCAAATCCAGGACTACGACAAATATCATCGATGTCTAGATCACTGAGTGAATATACCATCAGGCTAATAAAATTACAACACGGAAACAATCTTGGTTTGTTGACCAGAGAGCTAAATAGTATGCGTTTTGACCCAGATATCGAATCAATACACTCGTTTATGGAAAAAATGGTCCTTCGTTTATATATTATATACGACTACACCCAAACCAGCGATATACCGCCAGATATACTTACACATTACCTAAAACAAAGTCTGGAGAATGTACCACAACTAAGGAGATATTTTGCGGACGTAATGGAGTACAATCTGCTAGAAGATGGACATATCGATGTAGAAAAAGTAAGCAACCAGATACATAAATATATCGAAAATCAACAAAACCTGAAAGTCATGAGGGAACCTAGAAAGAAAATAAATCGAGTCAACATGGCCCTGGGAAACACTTTAGGTATTGATAGTGCAGAAGAAAGATCACTTTATGGATATGAATCACTAGACAGCAACAGCAACCATGAACTTAACAGATATGAACCCCAATACGAGAGAAAGCTGGAAGAAATCGCCCACCAAATGGAACTATTAAACAGAAATCAGGGACAAGTGGATACAATAGTGCAAAGAGTGAATGAAATTTCAAATAATCAACTGAGATTGGAAAAAGAAGTAAAAACAGCTGAACATCAAGCAACAAGACGGGCCTTGGAAAAAGTGATCGAAGGACAACAGGCTAATAATCAAGCACGAGAGTGGAATAATACAAGATTCGACAGTCGCAAAGCCACACCTAGTGGACAGGCGAAATACTACGAAAATCTTACGAAAGAGGGAAAACAAGCTCTGAGAGATCAATCATACTACAGATCAGAAATAATACTTCTAAAGCGTGAAAAACGCGCGTACTGGAAATATTGCATTAAAAATAACTTCAAATTCTATGAAGACCTCAGCATGAAAAACAAATACATTACAGCTAAAATCTTACGAGAACGGATATGCACCCTGTGTTTCGGACCACACCCATTCAAAAATCATCCATTCAGAAGAAAGGGAACAGCAGAAAAATACGAACCTAACATAAATGAAGATACAAAACTGCTCAACGAATTTGGTAAAGCAATACATGGAATTATTCAAGAATTAAAAACAAACCCAAAAAACTAATAGCGTTTGGTGTACAAAGCTGTAATATACTATGCCAAAAGAACGATGCAATCGGTGAAAACAAACAAAATTATAAAAAAAATACAAACTATATGATAATGAAAAACACAAATAAAAAAAATCAAACTCAAGAGGTGAACGGTGAAAAAAATCAAAAATACACAAAAAAAATCGAGAAGAAAGAACCAACAACAACCAAATGCAGAAAAGAACATAATGTATACACTGAAAAATATGATGAAATCAACAGTGATATGGAAGGGTATATCCATGTTCTAGAAAAATATATTGGGGAGAAAAATACTAACATTTACAACACAATGAATAGCAATAGAAAACAAGAAAAAAACGGCTACCAAGAACATAAAGATCCGATTTTAAAAATAAGTGGAGACTTACTAGCTATCAAAGTACGAATCAAGAATCAGACATTCAACATGGTGGTTGACTCGGGTTCAACCCTGAATATCTTATCAAAAAGGACATTCAAACGAATCAGACGTCGATATAAACAACACCTGAAAATTCGACCTATCAAAATGAGCCTCGTGTTTGCAGATAATACAGAACAAAATGTTCAAGGAGTAGTAAACCTTCAAGTCAAATTAGAAAATCAGGTACATAAAATCCCATTCGTCATAGCCAAAACAAATATAGATCTGATTGGAAGACCATTTCTCATGAAAAACAAAGCGCTCGTTAGCCATAATGAAGCACAACCCGAACTGGTTATTGATAATACAAAAATACCGCTATTCAGCTACGAAGAAAACAGTACGTATTTAGTTAAACACTTCAAAATCTTAATGACAGAGTCATCAGATAACACACGGAACGAGACGTTCGAAGATGGAGGCTCACTCCCATATGTAAGCAATGGAGACTTTGATGTTGAATATGAAGAAATGCTCAAATATAATAAAGAAAGGGACATTCTTGCACCACTAGAAGGAGACAACCTCATTAGAACAGATTGTGACGAGCATGTAAAAAATATTCCTGTAAACGATGAAGAAAGAATTAAAATTGCAGAAACCATCTTTAAAAACAGGAAACTATTTGAAGATAAGATCGGAAAATACCTCGATGAAAAAACAGGAAAGCCAATTGAAATTGACTTCGGCCTATCAATAGATAGACTGCAAAGTGTAATCATAAAACAACGAAACCGTTCGCTACTGGAAAAGCAACTTATTCATAAAATGGTCAATAAGTTAGTAGAAGAAGACATCATTGAGGAAGCCAACTGTCCGCCACGACATGTTAGTGAACTACTCCTAGTACCAAAAGACAGGGAAGGACCAGAAAAAGATGGGTTATCTGCAAAACGTAGAATGTTAAACAAACAAGATATAAAGTCAACAAGACTGGTGGCAGAATTCATGAGGATTAATTGCTTGGTAGACAGTTGCTCGGTTGTACTACCTAATGTCAACCTTGCGTTCGAAGGTCTACAACACGCCGATTTCTTCATTGTATTAGACATTTCCAGAGCATTCTACTGTTTAACGCTGAAAAAAGCGATACGGCCACTATTCAGCATTTTGTCATACACCGAAGCCGGACAATCAAAATTCTATCAATTCAAAAGGATGCCACAAGGGTACAAACTCAGCCTTCAATATTTTAACTTCTACATGGATCAATGCATGAATAAGATACTTAAGGAGCTTTGGAAAGTAGACAACAGAATACGCATAATCAATTATGTAGATGATTGTCTGGTCGTTGTTCCTAAAGATCGCGAATACTGCGTCAGCGCAATATATGATATACTATTCAGAAAGCTCCTTGAAACTGGATTTCGAGCAAAAATTAGCAAATGTGCATTTGGCATTCGAAAAACAAAGTTTCTAGGAAGAGAACTCACACAAACTGGATGGAATGTGCGGCAAGAAACAATTGACACAATAAGAAAAATGCCACGACCTGAAACACTGAGAGAGGTCCAGAGTTTTCTTGGCAAACTCCAATATAGTAGAAGCTTCTTTCCATGGCTTTCAAGAATATCAGCTGATTTATATGATGAAATGGGAATAATAAGAAAAGACGGGGTTCAAGGCAATCACAAAGAAATAATGATGACGATAGTCAACAGTCTAGAAGACAATGTAAAAATATCACATATAGATTTCACGGAAAATATATGTATCTTCACAGACAGTTCACAAAAAGCAATGGGTGCGATGGCTGTACAACTGATATGGAAAAATGCTAACAAGCCACTCACTAGTGATGAAATAATAAAATGGGCCAAAGAAGACACGAAAGAAATTGTTATGAAAATTGGGGGACTAACACACAAAAAGTTCAATAAAAGCCAATGCCGCTGTCACATAGCTGAGAAAGAATTATTAGCAATATTACTAGCTCTAAAAAGCTTCCAACATTTCATGTCGGGCCAGAAAGTTACATTGTTTATCGATTCATCATGCGTTATCAAATGGCTTCAGAGGGGAATTTCGGATACTAATAAAGTATCAGACAAAAAGATCCTACGAGCACTAACGGTCATCAGTTCATACAACTCCAGATACGAATATATTCCATCAAAACGGAATATAAGTGACTGGATAACGAGATTATCAGAGAAAAATGAAACATCATCTGAAAACGGCAACGAGCAAGAAGAATTCATATATACAGGGGAGAATGCGATCGGACTAGATAACATCAGAACTTCAGGTGTTAATTTCGTAACCAGATCACAGAAAAGAGCGACGAATGAAGCAATGGATATCAAAGCTAAGGAGATTGACGGCTTGCCCTCCAATAGTTGGAAAAATCCAACCAATACAAAGGGAGTAAATGTAAATGATGACCTGCTGAAAAAATTTATACCTACCAAACTCACAACACCAATGATAATAAAAATACAGAAACTGGACAAAAGACTAATTGAAGGAGCCAACAGTAACAATGACTGGAAAAATATACAAATTAGGAAATACCTGAAAAATAAGAGTTGGAAACTGGCAAACGACAATGGTATAATATTGGCGCGAAACCAGACTGAATACTACATACCAATCCCAGTGGAAGGGTTGAAATATATACTGTATGCTGCTCACGACAGAAAAAATCATGCAGGATCAACTGCAATTCTGGCGGGACTGGCAGAAGTATTTTATACCCAGAAGATCAGGCGGTTAACACTAGATTACACTCGAACCTGCATAAGCTGTATAAAATACAAAGCAAACATCATGGCTAAACGCAAACAGTACGATGACCTACTACCCGGCAATAACAGTCAGAATGGGAGAAAAATATTCATGGATCATGTTCACCTATTTAAATTTAAAATTGCATTGACAGCCATGGATGAACGAAGTGGATTTATCATAGCAATACCTGTGAAAAACCAATCAGCGTATATCACTGCAAAAACATTTTTAAGTGATATATTGCCTACCTTTATACACATTGATACCGTGGTGACTGACAATGCACAGGGATTTCGATCAAATGAATTCAGAAATCTAATGGACAAATTGAATATAAAACTAGAATATACCACAGAATTGACTCCCAGACAAAACAAGATTGAAATAAACCACAAGAGAGTTAAAGAATACATACGGATGAATAACATAACAAACGAACAATTCAACAAATACTACCGGCTTATCAACAACATGATCAACTCAAAATTCCAAACAGATGGAATCACAAGTATGGATCTGTTCTATAACAAAAAATTTCCAACATTTTATGAGGATTTGAAAAATAGGCTGTTGAAAACATGGAATGAACAATCTAGACTGGTAGATAGGAACATCATAAAAAAGATTGATCGCAATGCAGCTAAACTTAAAAACATGAGAAAGAGGAGGAAGAGAGTAGCAGTTGGGTCAAAGGCAATTATTTTTATGCCACACCATAAAGTACAACCATTCCAGATAGCATATTCGGAAGAAATCTTCACCGTCACTGAAGAAAGGGGTTCAACAATCAAATTGGAAGGAGAAGATGGACGAGTATTCACTCGGAATGTTAATCACATAGTCGTTATCAACAACCGGCAAAAATTACTACAAATTACAGAGGAGGAATACGAGGAATTCATGAGGGACATTGAGAAAAGACACGAAAGCATTAATCCTCAGATAAGCTGACCTATGTATAAATATTCTGAACACACACATTTAACACAAACGAAAACTTTATTCAAGCAAACAACAACACCAAAATTAAAAATAAATCGATTTGAACAATAACATAAAACTTTTGCATGGATATGTATAAGCAGGAACAGATGAAATGTAGGTGGGAAACGCGCTGAAAGCATAAAGGAAGTGATGAGAAATGGAGCATAAGCAAATTGCAAAACGGGAAATGTGTCGGACTAAAATGTATCGTGTATATAAATACATCAACATAGCAAATTTAATCGCAAAAGAGTGCAAATACATAAAGCCACTATACAGCACCGGAAATACAAAAACACGACATAAATTTATACCCTTGTATAAAGGCTTATTATCACCTAAAACCTAAAATACTGTTTTCGCGAAAACCATACATAATACATCTATGCGGCTTAGTATATTCAATAGACANACAACCCGACCATCTCCGAGATGTTGTCTTTGTATTCACCTGAGCGTTTGCATTTGTAGTCACCTTCGGCGTTATCACAGCTGTCGAGCCCGTGATCACAACTTGCGCCTCCTTATTTGATAAAGCAAGTTATACGTTATCGCTACATGCAAGGTACCGTTTGGGTGGTCATTAACATCAAGACAAGTGACATTGACACATGGTGTCCATCCCGACATGCAATCGCATCCAACATCGTAGTCACGACATTCCGCGACTGTCAACTCGTCACAGACGCGAGCACTAGCTTCGCACTCGTTCACATCAGCACAGTTTCCGTTATCGCCATCTCATGCTGATACCAAGCTCCGCGATTCATGGCTACCATCGTCAACGCATTGACAAAAGATTTGTTATCCTTACAGGGGTCAAGTTTGCAGTCATTGGTATTAACCCATTCACCGGTATCATTGTTGAGGCTACTATCGCTGACACATGTGTATGATTCTTCCTCGTGGTAATAACAAGATATGTCGTGGCAGTTGTGGGAACGCAAGTTGACTTCGTTTCACCAACTTCAACCTACTTTGCTGGTGAATCCCTTCAAGCATGCGCATAAAGCATGGTCATCAGAGTTACCACAATGTGTGTTTTCGGTTTATACTTTCGTTATTTTCATTACAAATGTCAATTATATGCACAAAAATATTTCAAGAGGGTTATTCTTTGACTTTTTGTCAAATTCTTAACAAATTTATATCTTTTTGTTTCACTTCAAATATTACAATGTGATTTTTGATTTGCCGTTTTAGGGATTTTTTTTTAGTTTTTAGATTACTTATACAGTTCAAACACATAATAGACGTTGCCAGGTAGTCTGAAAGTGATAATGTGCGTTTTCAAGAATCATTGGGAGATCTAGCAATTTTGTCAATTTTTGCAAGATGATCTTTCCAGCTTGAAGTATGCTTTGGGTCTAGGATGGATGTGTCTAAGTGATAATGTTTTTCAACATTTTTGCGATCAGTTGCTCTATGGTACTTTTTTGACGATATAAAACTTCCTTGCTTATCACCCATTTATGTGGCTGAGTAATGTTCTAATTTCTAAGCATGAAACTTGGCAGAGTTCATGATCTCTTAGTTGAAATTATCAACATTCATTTCATTGGCTGCCACCATTGAAAATCTACTCGTTTTGACTGTGTGTCTTTGAATATACTGAGCTACATAGATGTATTGTGTATGGTTTTCGCGAAAACGGTATTTAAGTTATTGGTGATAATAAGCCATCCTAACAGGGGTATATATTCATATCGTATTTGAAGTAACCTTGGATGCCGTATAGTGGCTTTAAGTATTTGCATCCGTATGCTATTGATCTAATTATTTTGCCGAATGTGATAGGATAATGTGTCTCTGCGTGTTCTTTCCCATTAACTTGCTTTGCAATTTGTTGTCCATGCTTCATCAAAGTTATGCTTTCTCAGGATACTTTTGCGTTATCACATCTTATTCCTGCCAGGTCCTTCTGGATAAAACTATGTGTTATTGTTCGAATTGGTTTTATTTTTAATTTGGTGTTGTTGTTTGATTGAATAAGGTTTCGTTTGTGTTAAATATGTGTGGTCAGAATATTTTGTACATAGGTCAGCTTATCTGAGGAATAATGCTTTCGTGTCTTTCTTCAATGTCTCTCATGAATTCCTCGTATTCCTCTTCTGTAATTTGTAATAATTTTTGCCGGTTGCTGATAACGACTATATGATTAACATTCCGGGTGAATATTCGTCCATCTTCTCCTTCCAACTGGATTGTTGAACCCCTTTTGTCGATAACTGTGAATACTTCTTCCGAATATGCTATCTGGAATGGTTGTATTTTGTGATGTGGCATGAAAATGATTGCCTTGGACCCAATTGCCACTCTTTTTCGCTTTTTTCTTATATTTTTCAATTTAGCTGCATTGCGGTCGATTTTTTTGATAATGGTTCTATCTATAAGGCGTGATTGTTCGTTCCAAGTTTTAAGAAGTCTATGTTTTAAGTCTCCATAAAATGCTGGGAATTTCCTGTTGTAGAAGAGGTCCATACTTGTGACGCCGTCCGTTTGGAATTTGGAGTTTATCATGTTGTTAATAAGTCGGTAATATTTATTGAATTGTTCATTTGTTATGTTATTCATCCGTATGTACTCTTTGATCCTTTTGTGGTTTATTTCAATTTTGTTTTGTCTTGGAGTTAA
>SCLG01001780.1:0-11029 GCA_004367875.1 Oikopleura albicans
TATTACCAGAGTGCATCTATTACGAGGTTTCATTTTTTTTAATTTCGGAGTTTTACCAATAGTTTTACCAATAGTTTTACAAAAACTGTTAAAAATTGAAATAATATATTTTGAAACCCTAATCAATCCACCAACCAACTTATAAATAGCATTTTTCTCATCTTGTTCGAAACCAAGAATATCAAATGACTCATCGGTGGCATCCAATTCTACTTTATCGTCGATTGATTTTACCGTGATTTCACCCATCGAACAGTACCGGTAGTCAAAGGGATTCGTCGAAACCATACACATTTCGTTAATTTCCGGTTTGTGACCAGTACACATTTGATAGAAGATATGAAAACAGCGTTCCGTTGCCAGCTGGAAAAGAAAAGTTTAGTAAACCGAAAATAAATGTAACTACTGGCGTGATAACTTGATTTTAATACTTCTACTTAGTGTCTATAATGAATTTCCGCCGTTTTTTCTCGTTATTTTTTATTTCGAGAAATTCAAGTTATCTGTTTAGTACAAAAAAAATGAAATTTTCGGAAACTTTGAGATGAACGCTAGAGAGCATTATTGATTCCAAATAGCCTTCCATGTATAAAAATGATCTGCAGCGCCCACGTGTGTCTTTTTTATGATTTTGTTTCAAAAAAAACCCGTGACTGCATCACATGATGAGTTTGAGAAAATAATATGGGAAAATTGTTGTTATTATTATTTTAGTTTTCATAATTTTTTTGAAAAGTAAGCTCACCTGGAAAATGACGCGTGATTTTTCCAATAAATAGGTATCAATGTCGCCCGACGAGAGTTTACCGGTCACGCCAAAATGGATTCGAATGAATTTACCAAAACGCGAAGAATTATCGTTACGAATAGTTTTAGCATTACCAAAGGCTTCCATCGCTGGATTTGCCGCAACAATCTGATCCTCTAGGGTTCCGCCACCTTTGAGCTATTGTTGGTGTTTATAAATTATAAATTATAATTATGTTTTTAACATTATGTTTTTGATTCAAATTATATTTTCGTTACAAAGCGGTAACGGCCCATACGGTATGAGCCATACCGTATGGAGAGATTAAGAGTGAGACCGACCCATGTTTCTCCGAAAATAAAAGTGAACAGTTTGTGTGATAACAAGTTGACACTTTCGTTTTCATTTTTTTTTTTCGTCAAAAACTGTCAACTCGTTCCAAACTGTCACTTCTTTCCCTCACTTTTGCTCATTTTTACCAAATATTTGCCCATTTTTTGCCTCTTTTTGGCCAAAAAACTCCCGACAAGTGTCACTTCGTTCCAAACTGTCAACTTGTTACATGTAAACTCGTTACATTTTAAATAACATTTAAAAATAAGAGTCCTGTTGAGTCCAAATATAATTTATAATTTATAAACCTTGCCTGAGCTGAGCCTTCTTTTCCATCCTTTCCAAGCGCCGCAACCGTCGCAAAATATTGAATGACGCGTTTCGTATTGACGGTTTTACCGGCACCTGACTCACCGGTAATCAACATCGACTGGTTTTCTCGGTTTCGAAGCATATCATTGTAGGCATTATCAGAAATGGAAAAAATATGCGGCGGCATTTCGGTTCGCCGCTTGTTGGCATAACAACCAACAACATGCTGGTCATAAACCGGCAACCATTTGTAGGGGTTGATCGTGACGCAAAACAGTCCAGAATATGTATAGATCAAAAAGCGAACGTATCTCTCATTCAGATTATGAATTACAGTCGCTTCGGACAAATTGGTCATGTTGGCCATATCTTCAATCAGTTCGTATTTAGGTGGATTTTGTTGCTCCACATCTTAAAAGATGTTCTTATCACCAGGGCTCGCCACAATTGGCTATTTTTTTAGCTCGGCTCGGCTCGCCTTTTGAGCACAGAAATTTTTTTAAGTCAAAAAAATTTTAGCTCGGCTTGGCTCGGCTCGCTCTAGCTCAAAAAATCTGAGCGAGCCAAAGCGAGCCAATTGGGGCGAGCCCTGCTTATCACGTAACTTTCGAAAGTTTCTGAAAAATTTCCAAATACTTCGCAAGATTAGCTTTCGTATTATGATATAATATCGCTGACATTTATTTTAATTATGAATTTTTTTTTACAAAATACACTACGGAACCCGATATCTCCGTGCGCGAAGAATTTGTTATGTTAACACCTTAAACGTCAAAAAGAGTTAAAAAAGTATTACAAAAAATGTTACAAAAAGTTGTACAAAAAGTGTTACAAAAAGTGTTTCAAAAAATTTCACAAAAAGTGTTACACATAGTAACATAACGGGTTATGAGGTGAATGTTACAAAAAATATTTATTATTTGTCTGAAAAACAACTTTTTCAAAAAAAAAATATTTTTCGGGAAGTTTTTTTTTTGTCAAAATATTCCAAAAAAAATTAATATTTTTCCAAACGACAATTTCCAAAAAAATAATTTCCAAAAAAAAACATTTTTTTTTCTTAATCACTGCGCTGTTATTGCCCACAGTCAGTGTTGCGAAAGTTGGCCAACGCTCAAATTTTCCCAACGCCCAACGCTTCCAACACTGCCCACAGTGGCCAGATAAACAGTAGGTGTATAACAAACATTAAATACAAAAATTTACCTGCTGGCTTGTACAGTTTGACTTTGTCATCGGCACGTTTAACTTCAATTTTTCCATCTTTTTCGCCCAGTTTTTCACCTTTGATATACCCAACTTCCTTGTCGGGTACCCATACAGCTGTCTTGGCCGAGAACGCTTTGCTTCTCATGTCTAGTAATTCCATGTCGCCTAGACGAAGAAATNTTTTCTAAAGAATAAATGGAAAAAGGAAAAAAAATTCTTCATTTCGTTTTTTTATTTTCTCTTTTCGTTTTTCTATTTATTCGTTTGTCTCTTTAGTTGGAATTGAAATTAGTCAAGCAATCGACAATATCGATAAGAAATTTTATAAAGAGCAAATAGAAAAACGAAAAACATTTCAGTCAACTGGTTCATTTTGAATTTACTTGGGTGTTATGACTTTGTGTACAAAATATATAAAATGTGATATCATTTAGGCCAGTTTACCACTATTAAATGTTTTTTTACAAAAAATATTCGTATTTTTTCCAAAACGAAACCGGACCAAAGTCGGACGTTTTTGGGGTTAATCACATAAAAATGTTCTATTGTAAAACTGAAAATAAGTACTAGCACAAACTTTGATATATTCATTCTTCATTCTTCGTGCACGGAAATTTGCTATCTCCGTGCGCGAAGAATTTGTTATGTTGAATTTGTTATGTTAACACCATAAACGTCAAAAAGTATTACAAAAAGTGTTTCAAAAAGTTTCACAAAAAGTAACATAACAGGTTATGTTGTGAATGTTACAAAAAATATCTATTATTTGTCTGAAAAACAACTTTTTTCAAAAAAATATTTTTCGGGAATTTTTTTTTTGTCAAAATATTCCAATAAAAATAAATATTTTTCCAAAAAACAATTTCCAAGAATTTTTTTTTTCCTTAATCACTGCGCTGTTACTACCCTCAGTGGCCAGATAACCAGTAGGTGTATATTATACACTGTATAACAAACATTAAATACAAAAATTTACCTGCTGGCTTGTACAGTTTGACTTTGTCATCGGCACGTTTAACTTCAATTTTTCCATCTTTTTCGCCCAGTTTTTCACCTTTGATATACCCAACTTCCTTGTCGGGTACCCATACAGCTGTCTTGGCCGAGAACGCTTTGCTTCTCATGTCTAGTAATTCCATGTCGCCTAGACGAAGAAATGCCGCCGCAGTGCCGGCTGCTTCCGGATCCCACATCGCCATCTTCGGAAATGTTTTTGACTAAATTGATGTCTTAAAAAAATAAGCTTGTGAAAAACAACTAATTTCTAAAAAAGTTAAATTTACATTATCCAGTTAAATTCAATAACATTTTTTTTAATTAGATGCATACAGTGTTAGGTATAATAACGTGCTTCTCGCTTTTCTAGTTTTAAAATTGATATAGCGAGAAGCACGTTATTTCACCCCATACTGTAAAATATAACCGTAATTGCTATTTGGTATAAATATTATGAATTACTCATAGATTTGACCAAAAACTCACAAAAAAACAAGGCTTTTTTAGGTCACACAAGAATTGCATCGACTTCATCAGTAATCGCTTGTATTTATGAACTATTACGAAAATTAATAATTCTAATGAAAACAAAAATGGAAGCGGTGCTCAGTAAAACTAGGTTTTGAAAAAAAAATTAGTACCGGGTCGGTACTGATAAGAAAATAATCTGGTCCGCCTCTTGACTGCCGGTCATCCATATCAGCTCCCTGCCAAAGAAGCTATACCCCGGTATCAAACCCCGGTTTTTCTAGTACGGATTACAAAAAGAAATAACAAAAAGTGGAGTCACCGTTTAGTGCCACCGTTTTTGTCAACATCATCCAACTTTTGCGAACCAATAATTTATATTCATTTTCTCACAAAGTTCATACTTATTTTTCTATCAAATATTTTTTACCTCTTTTTGACAAGTGAACAACTCGAATGGTCAAAACTGAAGTTATATAGTCTCGGGAACATCCGTGTTCTGCTTAAAACTAATTTTTATATGCAATGACAAACAAGTAGTTAACGGGTGTTATCTATTAAAAACCGCAAATAGTAATTTTTTTCCTTCATTAGTGCTGCATTTATAACATCCGTGAAGAATCGTACTTGATTACTGAAATATATTTCCGGCATTGGGATGCTCACAAATTTAACAGCCTTGCGTTAGAGTCTCGGGGAAATTTTCCCAGGTATTGTAGAAAAGGCACTGCGGCATCTCGTAGAAAAAAATATTAAAATTTTTTGCTAAATTTCTGAGAAAACCTTTTTCGGCAAAAACCTTTTCAACATAAGCAATAATCAGCTCGCGAAGAAATATCCGACGAAGAACTTTTTGCAAGAAGCCGCGGTGCCGTGTAGTAAATACTTTCCTCACACGCGCGAGCAAAATATGAAACAAAAGGAGATTTAACACGATAACCGTGTAAAATGTCGAGTTTGAGGCTGAACGCCCTATACATATGTACATGACTCATATGTATCATAGGTCATACAGTATGAGTCAACGGAAGCAAGTTTTCGAAAGTTCAGTTGTCGTCACTTTTTTGTCAACGTGATATAACGTGGTTAACTTCAATGTCTAAAAAACCCAAGTTATCTTTTTTTAATTGTCGAGATCATGCTAAAGTTTTTAGGCGTAATTTTTGTAAGCACTGGCACTTTAGCTGGTGTTTTAGAATCTCAAAAATGCGAAGGCTATGGGTTAGTGATGGAAAAAATTGGACGTCTAGAAGGAATTATTGAACAACTACAACGGTCTCAAGCAGGCTTTGAGCCTTATTCATTGAAGTTTTTCAGTTCCCTGCAATAACAGTTAAAAGTTCTGGAAAAATAAGAACTGTAAAATCTCGGGTAAAGGTTTATTCTTTGTCGAAGTAATATGCCGCATATTAGTCCGACAATCAATATTCCGCATATTATATGCGCATAAAACCTAGAGTGACGAAAAGTGTATCGTTTTGTGCTCAGAAGTGTGTAATAATTTCGATGTCATAACAACCCCGCGAAGTTCATTTTCACGTATTGTACAGGGTTGTTGAAGTGAACTAAACTCAAGGCAATGGGTCGAGCAATTATTTGTAATTTCTTGAGATTATTTTTGATTATTACGGAGCAATTATTATGTATTAGGTTATTACGTAGCAATTATTTTAATTTTTAGATTCTTCTAATTTTCCCCGTTTAAGACTGATCGTTTTCGTATTTCGCCATTTTTCGGTTCTGCCCATGTAACGCGTGCTTTCCGTTTTTTGGAGACGGTTTTCGGTTTTCCATGTAATGTGTGTTTTCAGAGATCAGCTCATTTTGTGTATTTTCATTAGGAACACTAGCGAATTTGAGTCAAAAACAATGCTTATTCGGCGACCCTTGTAACAAGTTTAGTTTATTTTTCACAGTAACAGATTTCTAACATAAATAACTGAACACCCGGCATTAAGATCACACCTTCACATGCTGGAAAACCTGTAGTGGACATTTAGAAGGACGAACTGAATGGACTGCCTATGTAAATATGATATGCTCCAAATGTTATAAATTTTTTAACATAAACTCCCAGGGCTCCCGAGCAAATTTTTAAAAATACACAAGTAACTACTTATTTTGAGGCTAACAATTTAAAGGCAACAATAAGCATTGCCCATTGTGGATTTATTGATGTTCCAGCCATTTCAACATCGATCGGAGGTACTGTTATTTGAACATTACGCAAGTATCTTAACCCCTAAGGTATTTTTACATATCTTGATTAATTATACTTACTATAAAGTCCTGCGCTCCCGACAGTGTCATATGACACTGTTTTCATTTACTTCCTTAATAGCTCAAAATCGATAAAACTTATCCCCTATCGAGTGTTCGTGTTCGGATGATATGACTATCACGGTAACTTTCCGTTATCGTCAATATCCAATTAACCAGAAATTGACATTCGGTTACCGGTTAACCGCGGTTTAATTTTTTTATATCCCCTCTTATACACAAAATTGGGCGTGTCTAATAATTCCAACTACACAGGGTGCGCCGTTATGTTTCACCCCGAAACTTTTTTTATTTAACTTTTATTTAACTATTATTTAACATTTCTACACCTAAGTAAGTTAGCACTTTAGTAAATAAGTTCAAATAAAAAAGTAAGTAGGCAAGTTTTTCACGAAAAAGTTGCCTTAAAAAACGCTGGAATTTCGTCACATAAATTATGTGACATAATGCAATAATGAGCTTTTTTGTCGCTACCGATAAAAGATAAGAAAATGTTTTTTTTTCTTTTTAGCCATTTTTTCTCTGTTATAAATCAATTTTTAGCGCTCGATTGTAGCGCATACTCGAAAAATATAAGAAAATTGAAATAATCTAGAAAAATCCCCGTAGGAGCCGTTATGTTTCACCTCAATGAAATGTAGACCGATTCGCCTACGCACTGCGCCGTTATATTTCACTTTTCCCGCTCGGCCCATTATGTTTCACTTTTTTCGGATTTTTTTGTAAAACATAACGGCGCACCCTGTGTAATACGCGGCGTGCGAGCAAAAAAACTGCTCGATAACCGCGTGGGGTGCTCAATAACTGAGCAAGGTATCGGAGGAATAAGCGAAAAAGATGCACCAAAACCTGCTCGATAACAGCACGAGCAAGCCAATCTGATGGATAACTGCGCCGGGGTGTATATGAAAACCAGCTCATCATTTTGGTTTTTATAGACTTATTGAAATAATTAGAGAAGGCCGAACCATTCAAGTTCCAGCTGTAGTGCGACATGGTAATGTCGGGAGCGCAGGTTTAAATATACTTATTTCAGTATTTTTTTGAGTATAGTTCTTTGATGTTACTCTGGTGAAATCTAAAGTTTGAATTTGGAAATATCTATATTTATTTCAGGCGAATATGGGCATTGGAAAGCTGGTGGGACATCCGCGATCTATAAAGCTTCAAAAAATAGTTTTCATATGTACATTGAAAAAGGCGTTACGCCAGAAGAGGCTAACAGTCCCTCGCGCAATTATCACATTAACTATCTCGCGCATGGAAAAGTCTGCTGAATATTTTTGCCACATAACTGTCTTGAAAATGATGATAAAATTGACGAAATTTTGTACAGACATCATATATAACATAATTTGTTTGCTGTGTTGATATTATAATAAAATTACATGTTTTAACAATTTATCCGATTTGCAAAAACTTCTTGTGAATTATTCAAACGCTTTCCGGTCATACTAATGTCTTATCTACGACTTCAGTCGTAGATAAGACAATTATCTACAACACAACTGATTAATTTGACTTTTTATTGCCCCGACTCATTGTCTAGCCCAATGGCTATTGCGCGCCCGAAACTCTTTGTTTCCTCTTTTTTTTAANGATAAAAAAATGATGTGTTCTCTTGAAATATTAGAATGTAATATTAAAAATACAAAACAATAACTAAAAAAACATATTTTGCATTGAAATTATGGACGACTAATCAAAGAGATGACTCAATTTGAAAGGAGAGAAGATGAGGATACGCGCGCCAGACAGGCGCCATAAGAAATTGATTATGTATTTGATCTATGAAAACCTTTTGTTTATCGAATAAGGAAATTATTCGCAATTTTTTTTAGCACTACAGACATAGGAAGGTTGTAGATAATATTTCTTATTATATGGTGCTTTCAATTTGTGAGCACAACAAGTGGAGTAGAACAAAGTACAGTATAACGAATACATTAAGGTAAAATTAGTAAGCAAATTTTCAAAGCAAACAAAAAAACGAAATAAAGTTTTTATTTAAAATAATTAACTATTGATTGCTAAAAAACGGGACATATTTCTTGATAACTCTTTAAGAGCCGTGTTGGGCGTAATGCGTTAGGGCGTTGGGGTTACCTCATGTTGAAATGTCGGAAGTATCAAATGAAATTTTTTTGACAAAATAACTATTGCCGAAGAACCAAGTGGTGAACTTACATAAAATAGATATTTCGAACTCCATCTCCTCCTACAATTGTCACACAATTGATTTCTTTTTTTTTTTGAACAAAGTGGGTCGATTATTAATGGCAACAGTAAAATATCGAGTTTTTCGAATAATACATCCAAAACTGAAAAAAGGGTTTTTAGGACGCTGAGTTGCAAAAAATATGAGTAGAACACAAGTATAATGGAGGAAATGATTATATATTTAAAGGACACCGTTCAACATGAAATAATGAGTAAACAGAAAACACATACGAAACAGAATATAATATAATAATATATATAATATAATAATATAATGGAAACATTGCTGCAGCGTGCTGATAATTAAATCATATGTCGTTAAGAGCTTAGCATGGTTCGGAAACTGGCTTACTGATATTTCAAATGTGTCGCTTATTACAGTTTAAAATTTTTATACAATTACTTATGCCAAACTATACCATGTATCCATTAAGCCGTCTACCGGTAGATACGCTAAGCAAACGATATATAGATTTTTCCGGCAGATCGCCTACGCATTAAGCAATTCAGCGGCGAACTTGCTGTTGAGCGGCCACTTCTCAAATATCATGAAAAAGGCGAAATAGTTTAAGCCAACTTTGTCGAACCTTGAGCTTGATATTTATATGGTGAATCATCAATTGTAGTTTTGCAGTCAGCATTTGTAACCGGTTGGTCACAGTTGGTCAGTGCACATAAGTTAATGGAACAGGCGATTACTTGGTCGGTTTCTTCAACACCGTAACCCTTGAAAATATTGTAGACAAAACTGGTAGTCGTACCGGTTGACAATTTCGGTACAGTGTTAGTGATTCCAGCGTAACAACCATTCTTTATGATCTGGTGGCGGGTGTTGAATGCCCGGTTAACCTTGAGATATTATTATGTTGACCTCAAGGTCGAAAATTGATAAAAAAAAAATCGACTATAGGTTTAAAATAATGCTGCTTAAAGTAACACTATTTGCTTAACCTGACATTTTTTTTCGAATAGTGGTAACTTTTTCAACCTACGCCCTACCTCCTTAAATAAACAATTTTCGCTTAAAGTAACAGTTTTTGCTCATTTTGGTGTTACTTTAAGCAGTAATCTACCCACTAATTGTAAACGTAACACCTTAATTGTCATAATTTAGGTTGGCCGCGTAACCATAACAACGCCAAAAAACAAACAAGAATTTCTTCCTTTTTTGTTACGCTTACAATGAGGTTGGAATTGCAATATTGTGTTTTTTATCAGACGAAAATTAAAATCAAAAAGGGACGTCGTTTTTCATAACAATAATTCTAAAACCCGCGTCTTGACGGTAACATGGCCATGACTAACGGTACATTCGTCGAAATAAAAGGTAAGCGACGGTAAGCTCTTTATGATCCAGTCGACTCGAACTTCAAGGGGTGTCCCAATAATAAAATTATTTTGACTTAACAATCGCATTGAAAATCCAGCGGCTAAATTCCCAACGCCAATATTGGATCCAATAGATGAAACCGATTCGACCTGGATGTTTTGTGATGCCAAGTTAACCCTCAGGGGGTAGCTGCATTCATACGAAACACCGATACCAAAGGGTGTTGTGTAAACTGCTAAAGAACCCAAATCGATCTGTCGACCAATCACATTACGCAATGTTCGCTGCCTGTTTTCGCCTGCCAGGGCAACGAAGACTTTGAATATAATTCTAAAATGATGTTTTAAAGGTTTTTTTTAAGAAATTGCTGATATTCCTGCGCCGTTATCTTGCAACTTTTTGCATGAAAAAAAAACCCGCAAGATGGAAAAAACTGGAAAGTAAGGTCAAGCGCAAATTGATAAGTAAAATGCTATACTTTGTGTCCGATTACACCCCCTGTACTATTATCTTGTCACCCGTTATCTTGTAGATTTTCCCGTTGGCTCCGTTATCTTGCGGAATTTTTCGACCAACTTTCCAGGAATCCCTATCTTTCTGTGTTAAGGACTGCGCTGTTATCATGCAGATGTCCCCGTTCGCTCCGTTATCTTGCGGCATTTTTTCGTGCGAAAGTTGCAAGATAACAGCGCAGGGGGTGTAATTGTTACCGTACTTCAGAGAAATGTAGTAGATTCCGAGCACACCTTTTTTGGAAAAATAGGGTATTTCCCACCCTTAATTAACAAAAAAAATGTGTAAAAATTGGCAAGATAACAGAACTAATGGCGAAAATGCAACATAACGGATGCAAACATAAATTATGCACTTTTATGAAGTACGTGGATCGCAATTTTAAATGCGGGATTTCTGGCCTCACACATTTTTAACTTGTAATTTATGAGTCATAATTCATGAGTCATAATTTATGTGTAATAAACAAAACCATATTTACATTTCTGTTTGAGAATTTATGGTGTAGGTCATTCCTTGTGTGCCGAGCTTAGCCCCCAAGCTCCACTTGCCGTCATTTTGGTTCCAATTCGGTTTCGCCTCGGAAGCCCAGGCCGCTTCCTCCTCAACATTAAAAAGGG
>SCLG01001784.1:1713-13125 GCA_004367875.1 Oikopleura albicans
AAATTAAAAATTGAAAATGTTTTCTTACAAATTTGTAGAGTTTTTTATTTCACACTTTTCTACAAAAAAATGAAATTGATCCAACAAGCCGTTCAAACGAAATAAACCGAATGAGAAACCGGAAGTGCCAAGTTCAGGCTCGAGTTCAAGGTCACTGTCAATAGTTATGGTGCGTGAAAAGATGGGAAATGATTGCCGAAGGTTGGAAAAATGTGTACATGGCATTTTCAAATTGATTGAATGTATGCCTTGTCCACAATAACGTTTTATTTTTCATGCATGTTTGTAAACAAATCGAGCAGACCACCCTTAATTCTGTGTTGCCGCACCGACAATACCATGCGGCACAGCGGCTTGAAACTTAACGTTTATGCCTAATTATTCTTGTAGGTTTGTGAATACAACATGTAGGGCTATTTCTATTTGAATAATTCAATATGGGCTAACTTAGAGTGAAATCACAAGATAACGGTCATTATGCATACACTAGAGGTGGGAAATTTCCAGTAAACAATTTAAAACCAATAATTGAATGTCAATTTCCGGTTAATTGGAAATTCATCTTGACAAATAAATAAAAATCATACAGAAAATGGAAGCTTTAAATTACAGACTATAGTTCATAGACTTTAACATTTCAATAAAGCAGGTTTTTAATAAAAGACCTCACCGTATGCCATCGAACAAGTGATTTTAGTCCCAGCCAGAAGCTGGAAACACCTACAGGGCCTAGGCGGAATATGTGTAAGATCTTGACAAATGAAAACAATAATCAAAAGAAAAAGCCACCAGTTTTATTAGAAGTAAAATAAAATACGTTGTAATTTGTAGTCAAGACAACAATGACAAATTTGTTTTGACTTCGTGAATCTTCCAATTATTGTTTCCCAAATATTTTTATTGTTGTGAGTGGAAGATAAATTTGATTAAACATTGCGTTTAAAACGGAGAAGAAGATCCGACCATCCATGGCCGTCACCCTGACCGTGTTCAAGAAAAGTTGTGAAAAGTGTGAGTTAAGTATTTTTAGAAACAAAAATCATTTACAAAAATAATTAAGTGTTAAGGACCGGTCAGTCATGTTGTGTACAAACTGAACCCAAAAATCAGTGACGTACTTTTTGTAAACAAAGGGACTGACCGGTCCTTAAATTGGCCGTCCGCAGGAGACCTGTTAAAAACGAAAATGCAGTACCGCGGTCTTTCGAAAAAAAAAACATATATCAAGTTTACTTGATGAATATGATAAAATCGCAGATTTTTACTACTTAAAAGTTTTCGGGGCATAATAATTTACAATAGGAAACAAAATTACAAGCAACGCGGTGAGTCATTTGCGTAGCTAAAGGACGCTAGCCAATAGGATGCGCTGATAAAAATCATGAGCCAATAGGTGTTGCTTGTTATTTAGTTACAGACCCTCCGCGGCGCTGGGGTCTGTAACTGCTTATTAAATTTTTGTTTTTAAAAAAACTAATGATTTAAATTCTTCTATAAGCGCTTCTACTGTGTCGTTGAATAACCTTGCCAATTGGTGCCGTCTTAAACTTAAAATACATTTTTGGGCGAGTATTACTTTGTCGAATATTGCTATTGATTTAGCTTGATTGTGATACCAGAAGTTCTGACTTTGATATTATGTAAGTGGAAACTGTTTACAGGAAACAAGACTAATATCATATTAAGGGTCGTCTGGTCGATTTGTTTACAAACATGCATGAAAAAGAAAACGTTATTGTGTACAAGGCATACATTCCATCAATTTTAAAATGCCATGTACACATTTTTCCAACTTTCGGGAATCATTTCCCATCTTTTCACGCACCATAACTATTGACAGTGACCTTGAACTCGAGCCTGAACTTGGCACTTCCGGTTTCTCATTCGGTTTATTTCGTTTGAACGGCGTGTTGGATCAATTTCATTATTTGTGGAAAAAGTGTGAAAAAAAAACTCTTCAAATTTGTAAGAAAACATTTTCAATTTTCAATTTATTTTTTTAATTATTCGAAAATTAGTATTTTGACCTATTTTCAACTGAAAAAAAAATAAAAATCTAAGAAAAAATCTGAAAATGTTTGCTTACAGTTTTGTAGCGAAGGGCCTTAAGAGTATCAGAAAGAAGGAATCAAATAAATACCAGTTGCCGTATTTACGAAATAACTTTTTTGGCACATTTTGGACCTATATTTTTACGTAAAAATGATAATGTATTGTGCAGTTAGCACTCAAGTCGTGCCTTGTTTGCCCCTTAATTTACTGTGGAGTTACCCTGAAGACTCCTTATGAGGATAAAGACAAATTAAATTAAAAGAAGAACACAAACAAATTTTAGCAAATAGCAATCGTGCGAGTGATTTCCCAGTTGATCGAAAATTTTGAAATTTTGAAATGCTCAAAATTTCTAGAATTCGTGGATTAACTTATTTTTTTGCACTTGAACTCCTTCACTGAACCTTCACAGATAATCTGAAGAGAACTATATGTATTCAATGCGGTATAATAAAAAATTGATGTTGAGTTGTAAACAAATCGAGCATACCACCCTTAAGAAAAAAACGAAATTAAAAAAACTAATTGTATTATCAAAAAAAAAATTAACTAAATGTTGAATTCAACATTTAAACTATAATATTGCGCTTTGTTTTACAACGGCACCTGCCCAACTGCTGCGGTTCGTGAAGAATTATTTTCTTTAGCTCAGCCCTGTGCTTGACTTGTTTGTGGTGATTGTTTAGTTCTACAAGTGTACCAACCAACAAAAGTATCAACACTTAAATGAAATATTAGTCAAAAGGGTGTATTGTGAGTAGGTACAAAATTGTGTTACCTTTTAGGAAGAAAACCATTCAAGCTAAATATAAATTCTCAATTTGTTCACAAAATTTTTTTGTTCAATATGATTGACTTTAGGAATTGTGTATGTTGAGCGAACTTTTAAATTCAATTCAAAGATTCGTGTGTTTTTAAAAACTCGGTTTTATCGGCTTATTGTTTTCTCTAGGAAAACTCAAATAAGTGGACTTTTTATAGGATAGCTGATCGTTACGTCCAGTCCATTAAGCATCCATCCGGACTTATACAATAGCTTATCTAATAGTAATATACAAATAAGAAGTGTCATACCCATGTCATACGCTGGGTATGAGGTTTAACATTTGTAACCCAGGCAAAGTTCATAACTTAATTCCCAGGGGTGCGAAGAGGGACTTATCTGAATGGATCGAAAAATAGAAAACTGGGCTTAATTCAAACTCACTGAAACGGGTCATGACCAAACATGGTCACAAAGGCGTTTACTCTAAATTGGGAGGTCTACGAACTATATTCCATTTCGTACCCTTAGTACACCACCTACCTGCTTAAAGTAACACCTTTCGCTTTAAGTAACAGTTTTTTTGCGAATAGTGGTAACTTTTTCAACCAACGCACTACCTGCTTAAAGTAACAGTTTATTCTCGATATCATATTAAAAATTCAATATTTTCGAATGTAAAGTACTGTAAGTACATTTCAAAAATATTTTTTATCTGATAAATCATTCAGAACTATTTTTGATATGAAAATTAATTAAAAAAAATATACTGAAAAAGGGGACAGACAATCCAGTTTTCGAATGGTAAAAATTCAAGTCAGTTTTTTTTAAGTGCAAAATCTTAATTGACGAACAAGTCGGTTTTATTTTGGTTTGACCTTATAATTAATAACCCCTTACTCTGTATTAATAATAATTAATTACGTGATGTTTCTGAATTGCGTAATTCTATGACCTCCTTTTTACATACAATGTACTCTAAATAATTTCATAAAGCATATAAATGTAAAACTTCCTGTATAAAACCTTATAGCTAAAGACTATAGTCTGGCCCACTACAGCTATTTTCCTATTCTGGAAGACAAAAGTGGGGGAAGAAACTCATGGGGTTCTTTTATTATGCAAGTCCTTGACGACAACTTTATTTCAGAAAAAAATGTACCAAATTAAAAAAAAGAAAACACTTTAAAATTACGTAAAATTAATCCATTTTTCATTTCTCGGTATTGTTGCGAAAGATCGACATTCTAACAGTTTTAAAGCACAAGAAGACCCAATGCGATCAATTTGTGCTCATTTGTTTTTACTTTTCACATTTTCTGACAGGTTTTTTTTTCATCAAAACGCAAAGCGCATCAATTTGCGAAAAACGGATTTAAATTTTGGATTGTAACGAAGTCAGACTTATCATTTAATTCAATGTACAGATTGCAAAATCAAAACTGATTAATTAGGCTTTGTTAAAGTACTTTGGTCGATTTGGCCCAATTTTCGGAAGATAGCATTTTAGACGGGTTTGGGTACACCTGGAGTCTCCAGGCTGAAGAGTCTTGTTTTCGGATACATTATTTTTTTTAATAATTTTCGCAAAAATATATTTTTTTTACAAACGTTATCTGGGTCAAAAAAGATTCGCCAAAGGTACAATTTTTCCCCTTTTTTGTTTGCTTACTTTTGTTGACAGAAATGAATAAACTAGGTACAATATGATGCGGAATGAGTTCATTGTTTGAATAAAAAAAGCCGATCTAGAATACCTCAAACCATTAAGAAATGAGATAGAAAAAACTGAAAAAGTGCGCCGAAAGGCGCAGCCGGGCGCGCATCAGTTGAATGTATACGTTCTCAAAAAGTGTAAAATAACTTGTGTACACAGATCTTTGATAAACACCACCGAACCCTTTGAGATAACTTTTTTATTCGAAAAAAGTGTTATCTTAAATGTAAATTGTTATTTTAAATGGGTAGTACGTAGGTTCACCGCAAAGACTATTTATGAAGTTACTTTTGAGCTCAATTTTGACAAGAAATAGGGATTTTCACAGGATCTTCAACTAGTGCGTAGGCTGAAGCTATGGAACAAATCGCCTAAAAAGTGATATCTTGAATGTAAATTGTTATTTCAAATGGTATTTTACCATTGATAGAATAAGTAACTTATTTTGCTTTTGAACATTTTGACTTAAAGATTTTATATACATGTAATGATATTTTTTCTACAATGTTCATTTACTAACTTTTTTTACTTATTAAAGTTTTTTGTTAATGATCAGCTAAATGAGTTATCTAGTTAGAATCCACATACACAGTTACAGTCAGCCTTTTTCCTCCAATGTTTTGAAAAATGCGGTGGCCTGAAAAGATCACGGTTGAATTCTTATTACCGGTTTGGATCCGTATAGAAATATTCCGCGATTTTTTTTTTTGATGTAATAAAGCATTACTAATAATGTTGCGGTTGATGAAACATCACCCTCATTAATCACTCGTCCGCGGGAGCCGACCATAACAGGCAACTTTTTTTCTGGCCCCAGTTCAGTTAGGGTGGCGATCTAATTGAAAATCCTGAAAGTCTGCGGTATTTTGATGAAAAATAATCAATGACGAGAAAGTGTTATAATCGTCCAAAAAATCAAAAACTTCTAAAATATACGTAAAATCCAGAGGAACAAAAACTGAGAATATAGATACCCAACCAAAGATATAAAAATATTCCAAAAACACATTAATTAATTTTTACGGTTCAAAACGTCGGTTTCAAAACGTCGCCAATGAAGAGAAGCGAAAATTTTTCTTCCACTCAGGGTTATGGACCATAACTTATGGTATTTATGTATAATTATTAAACACCAAATGCTCAGTTTTGTTATCACGAGTTATGATAACAAAATTTGGTTATCTCAACACTTTTGGGGAGTTATTGAATTTCGGTCTCCGCCCACGCCCAACCCAGTTTTGATAACAACCATTAACGACCACCTACGCCCTACCCAGTTATGTTAGCAGTTTTTGATTTTATATAATGATACCTAAATGCGCAGCAATAAAAATAATTCGGTAAAGACAGTAATAGGAATCGACACGCGCAACCAAAAAACCTAGTATTTTAAAGAATATAATTCGGCAAAAACTGACCGTTATTGAGGGAACTCTAATGAGAATCTAAGCAAAATCCGTATGAAAGTTTTTCGTATGAAATGATCACCTTCAAATTCGTTTATTCACGGTATACCACCGTTTATAATAATAACTGTCAAAACGAAATTAAAACTGATAATGAAATTTTGGCTTAGTCCACTTTTTTTCAACATGAACCGTTCGTTTCAATTATTGATTAAGTGTTATCTTGACACCCTAAGCCTTCATAAACAGATTAAAATTAATGGCTTATTTATTTCCCTCTGGCATATTTTGCTCAGCTAAATATGAGATTTTTCCGTCAAAAGAATAAGCAAACGTGCGACCAAAATAAACCGCAAAATTTATTTAGCACAAGCAAATTTTCTGAAAAACGACCAGCATTTTTGGCCGGAAGTTGAACAAAGTAGATTTCCCGTTTTACAAAAACGAGCCGAAAATTTTGTAAAAAAGGGAACAAATTGCATTATGCACTGAACTCATTTTTCTTATACGTTGGAAATGTCAATTGTTTTGTATTTTTTTTTTATTACTATGGAATCAGCAGCTTTTGACTGAATTCTCTCTAGAGTTATATCAGTTATCTTAACTCTCAGGGGGATAGAGTTTTTGGGAACCCGTAGAGGAAAAATGCGTGTATATAAACACGCACTTAAAAAATTCACAATAATTCGCAATAATCCAAAAAAAAAACTTTTTAAGCCAAGTTGTAAAGCTCGTCAAACTACGTCGATCTGACTATTCAGAAATTGATTTGGGCACCAGGGCCTCTAGAGAGCTGTTTGAAATCTCCAAACACAGTCAATCGAATTTTCTCGAAAAGTTGAGGGGGGTCAGCAATACCCGTTTTGCTCTACGGGGCCTCCATATGCCTTAAATCGACGAAAAAACAAGTTGCGTGTCTTTTTACGCACACTTGCCCGTGGGAGTTAACAACTGTTGTGCGGAAAAAATGTAAATAAAACCAAAATGTGTTCAAATAACTGGTGTTTAGATAACTGGTTAGGGTTTTTTGACACATATCCGATAATTATCGGACAAAAATTGATTCAATAAAAAACCGCTAAGTCACTTGAAAGTGATTTTGAAAACACAAGTTTCAAAACAAAACGTAGGTTTTTATGAAATTATTGAGAAAAAAATGATGGTTTTAGAGTTTATTAACTCTAATTAATGCTAAGTTATTTTTGATTCACCTAAAAACCGTATTGAGTTTTAAGCACGATACAATTTGGTTCATAGGAAACCGTTTTTTAATAAAAATTATTAAACGGCAAGTTTTCTACATGGCCAATTTAACAATTTACTTTATAGATTTAATTAATAGCTTGTTAGTAAATTAGTTCAATAATCATTTTCTAAGTCTTCGAATACTTAATAGTTTAGGAGTCTAACTTAAAAGTTAATTCGTATTTTAATCGGCTATCAATTAAATAATAATTTAGAGTTTTGAAACAAAAAGCATATTCCCAAATGGACCTCTAATCGGGTAGTTAATTCGAAATCTTGTAAAATGTTCAACGAATTTCTTGTCGACGGTTAGGTCAGGAAGTTTGGCGACGGACACGCCGTAATTTTTGTGCGAATTATTGAAAAAAGGGAAAATTAGCGGTTGAGCCAGCATGATAACACACGATCGTGGCTCTTTATGGACGATTCTCTACATTTATTATACCACTTTTTTTACCGGCTGAACCCTTCCACTGTTTTCTATTAGAAAATTACTTGTTTGAAAAAAAAATCGCCAATTTTTAACCAATATAAAAAACTGGTATTATTCGTGTGATTTATTTTTAATCTACATTTTAATAACCATGAAACCTAAGCCTATTATTAATAGGTTATTTATAATACAGACTACACCGCCTGTCTACGGAAGTTAACGCCACGGAACTTAACAAAAATCACGGAACTTAACANCCACTTTTTAACCGGCTGAACGCTTCCACGTTTTTCTATTAGAACATTACTTGTTTCAAAAAAAAAAAAAATTCGTCAATTTTAAACCAATATGAAAAACTGGTATTATTTGTGTGATTTATTTTTAATTTACATTTAAATAACCATGAAACCTAAGCCTATTATTAATAGGTTATTTATAATACAGACTATTAACAGAAAAAATTGATAAATTAAAAAAAACAATAGTGAAGATTTATAGCACCGTAACCATTTGAAAACACAGTGTGCAACTGAAATAGCAATTTTAATTTCGAATAAAAGTTGGTATTGTCGGCGTAACTTAATTGTCTCGCGCTGCTAATTCTGATTGGCCGCGTTACCATAGCAACGCGAAAAAACAACTAAAAATTTTCTTCCTCTTTTGTTACGCGAACAAAGCTTATACTTGATATCTTTTTTTTAATTAAAATTTTCCAGCGTTTACTGAAGTATCAAACATATAAACAATATAAAACCACGATCTGCTCCGGTGAATCATTTTTATTGAATCTCTTGAAAAGGTACATTCAGTAGGCGCCTAATCGGCTCACCTATAATACAAAAAGGTCATATTGGTAAACATTAAAAAGGTCTCCGTGGGTCTTTCTTCATTCTACACGTGCCCGAGTATATATCCACCTACGAAGACCTCGTTTAAAATTACAGGTCTCTAGCTGTGTTTTTTCAACTTTCAAAAAACCTGCACATCTAGAGAGACATTGCTCGTTTCTAAATTTATAATCATTTTTATGAATGGTTCTCATATAACGTCGGAATTTACAAATTCTTGTTCACCTTTTTGGTGAATTTTCCAGTAATTTGGGGTTAACCCTAGGTTGCTCAAGAGTTAAACAGTCGACAACGTTCATGAACATTCACAATTGCCTTGATTAAACGAAATGACGCAATCACATCCGGTGATAGGTAATAAAAATGAGCAAAAGAAAAAGCGTAAAGCGTGACATTTACTTCTTGATACGTGGTAGGGACTTGATATTCATTTGGCCTGAGCTGATGATTTATAAACATCATCCAAGAGAGTTAAAACATTCAAAAGGAGTTAAAACATCCAAATCAGATAACATATTAAGCGTTTGCCGACCTCAAAAAACAACCCCCAAGATAAATATTTAGCCCTCATTTTTTTTTTGTCGCATCAAAGGAAATTACAAAAATACCGGATTAACGTCCATTTCTTTAAAGGAAAATACAAAAAAGCTTTTTATTTTGGTTTGAGATTAAGACGCGGTCAAAAATCAAAATGTTGAAAGGTTCGGAGAATATATATGAACCAAAAAATGGCGAAAACGGCTTAAAATTTTAGTTAACAAACACGGGATTGCAGTTTTGCCAAAAAATTGACTGATTGAATCGTCCTTAGGTGTTTAAAAATTACAATAGAAGTGCGTTTAACAACAGGGCTCGGCATGATTGGCTCGCGTTTGTTCGCTCGGACCCAAAAAAATCAACAAAAATCTTAATGCTAAATGTAACGAGCCGAGCTGAGCCGAGCCACTGAATTTTTTGACAGTTATAGCCGAGCCCAAGAACTAAAGCGAGCCGAGCCGAGCCATAAAAAAAAGATTAAGGCTCAAAAGCCGAACCCAATAATGCCGAGCCCTGTTAAGCCCAATTATGCCCAACTATGCCAAATTATGCTCAATTAGAGGTCAATTATTCCGAGCCTGGTTTTACAATTGAACTGCGTAGCCTCGCATTTCCTTTAACCTCCAAACACGACCCCCGGACATTTGTCCGCCCCGTGTGAAAAAAGGCATTGAGTTTGTTAGCTTCAATAAATAAAAAAACAGTGAAAACATATAGATAGAATAATTAATTACAGTCCTCGTACCGGAAACGTCCGTACCCGAAACGTCCCATTCGTCCCGAAACGTCCCGTTTTTTTTCATTTTGTCAATGTACCTGAAACGTCCCATTTATAGACATAGAATAATTTGCTTACAAAGACGGAGATCAAACAAAAAATAAAACTTTATTCCCGTTATCAAGAGTAATTAGTATTCGATTGAACCCAGGAAAGCTCAAAAATGAGAGTTTTTTTAAAAAGCTTTCAGACGCAATATGACTAAATGAGGTGCCGAACAAACGTCCGGCCTCGTGTTCAGGCATGTGTCAAATAATCGTGGTTGGGGGTTAAATAAGGACAATTTAGTTGTATCAAAAAGATCACTTGTAAGATCACTTGTACATACACCACTTTTTTGCAGAAATATAACATTTTGTTATGTTTTCTTAATAGACCAAAATTTAATTTTTAAATGACAATTAGAGTGGCAGTTTTTTATCTTTGCAGTTTTTATGGTTGTATTACTTGATTGTGCATAATTATGTTATTGGCGGCCAATTTACCTATTTGTCCGCGTAACAAACTAGAGTAACCAATTCGATGAACACCGGGACTATTTTTGTTGGCAGGGTTACTCTATCACACAATTTATTATATGTGAGAGTTTTGTTCCCGTTTCACGACCCTTTCCGTCAGTCTCAAGAAACATTTTTGGATTTTCGTTTAAATAATCGTCTCTAATTTGTGTAATGAATTTCGTGTTCTCGAAAACCGAATTCAAGGTATGTCCGGAAGTAGTCATGTCACCGTATCGGTCAAAGAAACCGTTCACAAGACGCTCGATTACCACATACATCATCGTTAACGCTGCTTTGTTTGGCACACTGCTACGTGAAATGTAGAAAAAATAAACAGTCTTCGATATTTTGAAAGTTCTTCAGTTTACGAAAAAAATTAAGGATGGTCATTGACAGGGTATTGACCATCCTTAAAACATATGTACAAAAAAGAACTTCTCAGATTGAAGATACAAAAAAGCTTTTTAGTTAGAAACAATAAAATTATGCATAATAACGTCATTGTCGGCGCTTACCTATTTGTCCGCGTAACAAAAAAAGGAAGAAACTTTTATTTGTTTTTCCCCGTTGCTATGGCAAAGCGGCCACTCACAATTGTTAGCGCGATACAATTAAGGTGTTCCGTGGATAATATGTATGTTGACAGCGAATG
This sequence comes from Oikopleura albicans, assembly GCA_004367875.1. Taxonomy (NCBI): domain Eukaryota; kingdom Metazoa; phylum Chordata; class Appendicularia; order Copelata; family Oikopleuridae; genus Oikopleura; species Oikopleura albicans. The sequence continues at coordinate 12,645 of SCLG01001784.1, forward strand.
ATACCTGTTCCTAAGCACGCACCAAATGGAGCAAAACTTTACGTAAAACTAGAAAAAGGACAAATAGCGCTGGCGTTTCGTTTTATTTTTAATTTATTGGTCAATGAAAAGACGGTTTTAATAGGTCAGCATGAAAGCCGTATTCGTGTGGGATAGCTCTGGAGTCGTGATCGAAATCGTCAGGGTCGAGTTGTTTCAACACTTTAGCCATTTCTTTAAATCGGTTGAAGTTTTTGTTTATCACATAACTATACGTATGAATTTTCATATACATGTAATCCCATATGGTATGTTAAGTGGAAAATGGTTCATGGAAATGTCCTATACCGCATAGGCTATACAGATTGTTGTATGCACTATATCGTAGTGATATAAAAAGAGGGAAAAATTATGTTACCAACTTCTGGTAATGTTGCTTGGAGACGCGTTTGAGGCCTATGTGGCCTGTGATCAATTATATTTAGCGCGGTCATCGAAAAGC